>PVLA01006868.1:0-115485 GCA_004027455.1 Hydrochoerus hydrochaeris | reverse complement strand
CTTCTCCTTTTCCTTCTCCTTCTCCTTCTCCTCCTCCTCCTCTTTCTCTTCCTTCTCCTTCTCCTCTCCTTCTCCTCTCCTTCTCCTCCTTCTCCTTCTCCTTCTCTTCCTTCTCCTTCTCCTTCTCCTTCTCCTTCTCCTTCTCCTTCTCCTTCTCCTTCTCCTTCTCCTTCTCCTTCTCCTTCTCCTTCTCCTTCTCATAAGGCATTAACTTCTTCATGGCCCCGCCACTCTCAGGACTCCTCTAATCCTTATTCAGGCTGGAGGCTTTACCTTTGTATTAACACGTGGATTTGGGGATTAGGTTTCTGACACATGGGTTTTAGGAGGGCACACTCAACCTGGAGTCTGGGCAGTGGCCAGGAGAACAAGGGAGAAGAGTAGGGAGCAGCATCCTGAGGACAGTCTCAGCATGCTTTTCCCTAAGCCCTTCTTTCGAGAGCATAAAATCCCTGCTTTTGGCTGCTGCCGACCCCTGTACTTGGGAGTGGCCGCTGCAGGTGTTCTTTCCTTCCTTGCAGCTTTCTCCTTCTCCAGCAGCTGGAAGGTGTGGCCCTCTGTTTTCCTCCTTGAGCTCCTCTCCTATGGGCTCTGCACTGTGGGGAGGCCAGGGCTCTGTGCAAATGATGCCATTGGGCTGAAGCTGATACTGTTTGCTTTAGTTCACATGGATTTGTAATGTCCTCTGACAAATGCCTTCCCCACACCTATCCCTTCTCTGTGCAAATTGCTGCCAGGGAAGCTAGGAGATCGTGAGGCAGAACTGCAAGCCCCATGTTGGCTGGCAGGTTGACATATTAGACTTGAGCTGGGGACCTGCAGAGTACTGTTAGGAGGTTTGGGTGGGCTCCCCAATATTTGAAGCTACCTGGAGTGAATGTGGGCCCTGGAGTTTGGAAGCTCATTCAATACCCATGTTTACTTTTTTCCTTTATGTGTTATTTCTGTCCTTTCGTGTCTACTTTGTTTTAAGTTTCCTTCATTTAAATTCTCTTTCGTATCTTACTCAGAGGGTGTGAGTGAGGCCTTGCACACCCAAAACTCACTCTTTTTTCCTCCAAGGAAGTTGGGAACCTTTATTCTTACTGATTTTGCCCTTAAAAATCCTTTCATAGTGTTTCATTGTCTTTCAACATTTGATGGTGCAGATAAGACATTAGGTACAGTGTACTTTTTTCCACTGGAGCAAGTGATTCTCTCTTCCTGGCAGCAAGGATGGCTTTCTCTTCATCCCCAGGATTCAGGAATTCTACCACTATTTGTCCAGTACCTGGGAATTTGTTTTGTTTTTGCTCATCCTATCTGGTTGCCTTTGAAGAGTCAAGTCTTGCTTTTGCTTTGCAAAGTTTATTCTTTTGTTCAATTGTGTCCTTTTCTCTTCCTGTAAAACATTTATTTTCATGCCAAATCTCTGATATCTTTGTCCTACAAAGTCTCTTTTCACTTATAATTTAGGCTTCTTGTCTTCTTATATTAAGGTTATTACATTTTGTTTTATGGTACTAGGGATTAAACTAGGGCCGTCACACTGAGCTACATTTTCAGCCTGTTTTTTTATTTTTATTTTTTTTTTAATTTTTAGAAAAGATCTTGGTAAATCACTAAACTGCCCAGGCTAGAATAGAACTATCAATCCTTCTGCCTCAGTCTCCCAGAAGGCTGGGCCTATAGGAGTGAGCTGCTACTCTGGGCTTTAACTTTTATTGGTGATGGACCCATAAGAATTGTGCATGTATATTGGGTACAGTGTGATGTTTCAAATCTGTGTACGTTGCACGATGACTGAATGAGGTCATGAGCATAGACAGTGAGCTGTCTTGCTATTTTGAAATCTCCACAGTATAATCACCCTGCTATGCAGCAGAAATCTGGAACACATCCCGCTAACTGATATTTCATAGGCATCTTATTTCTCTGTTTCATTACCCAAAGCATAAATTTGGTTCTAAGCAGCAACAGATGTTTACTTCATGTATGAAAACTGGGGATGTGAACTCAATTGTCATTGGGCTGTTTTGTCCTCTGGTGCCTCAGGAGTTCAGTTCTCTTTTTTCTCTTCCATTTGTTTTTTACCACAGAATCCACTTTTCTCTTTGCTCGACTTGGCCTCTGTCTTCATGTATCTTTGGTGAGTCATGATAGTTCTTTCCCTACCATGATGTAGTTACTTCTTGGCATGTTTAACCTGGGAGTCCAAAGCGCTTCTTAGGGGCAGGAAGCAGCACATGACTCCATCAAAGGCCACAGTTCCTGGTGTTACTGGACTCTGGGGTAGCAAGCAGATTGTTCTAATCAAAGAAATGCATGGGACAACTTGTGAACATAAAAGTTCAAAGTTTACTGAAGGTCAAAGAAGAAAAGAAGTAACAGTGAAAAAGAAGTATAAAGTGGATAAAAAGAAAAAATAGAGGTGGGAAGAAGAGAGAAAATACATTTTGCATGTCCAGGGAGTCACTGCAAGAGTAAGAAGAAAGTGGAGATAAGCTCAAAAGTTGTCATCTTTTATCCATCTGGTGTCAGATCCTGGCTGTCAGAAGGTGTTCTATCCATGCCTCTCTGCTGTGATTTGCCAGGTGTCAGTGACTGACAGATCACGCCCTATTGTCCAGCCTCTTTGTCCTACTGTAATCTCCTGCCTCAGTTGGGCAGGGAGCATGAGGAGGACATTGTTGTGAGATTCCTGGTCCTTCTAGATGTTGAAGGAGGAGGAATTTCTTCATAATCCAAAGCCTGGGGAAGTCGTGGGAGCACTGCTTCCAGAAAGACACAGGTCAGCTTGTATCTATGAGTACCTTTTGAAAATATGCTTCTGAAGATTGAAGCCTTTGCCTGAAATGAATGATGCACTGATTTTCTATGACTAGCATTCACAATTTTGAGTTTGGTTTTCGTAATATAAAAAAATACATTTTTTGAGGCTCTAGAAAGATGGCGGAACAGTAAGCAGCAGAGTAAACAGCCTCTCTGAGAGAAACAGCCCAGATGCTGGAATATAGCATTCTGGACAAGACAAGAAGGAAAGAAGTGGGTCCCCTCGACCCAGGAAGAAACTAAAGTGAAAATTGAAGCCACAGAAAGAATAAAAAAAGAGAAAATCTTAAACAGAAGAAGGCGGCGCTTTCACCGGAGCTGGTCCCACCATGCGAGAAGCGCTGCAGAACCTGGGGACACACAGTCACAGTGAAGCTGGTGGCTGGCAAGCCCGAAGGCCTCGGCAGGGAGATGTGGTGGCAGAGGGGAGCAGTGGACTGAGAACTGTGCTGGCTGGCGTTGAGGGTGGGGAACTCAGTCCTCCCACAGGACTAGGCGATTGGCTGGTCACCATTTTGGGCAAGATAAACCTGGAGCCAGAACTGCAGCCAGCTTCATGCAGCCACTCCTAGCTCAGAGCAGACTGGTGGAAATTGCTTGGACTGAGTCTTGCCCCTGTGCACAAGCCAACAGCCATTGCCCAGATTTCCTTAAAGCTATCCCCAACCAGCTCCACCCCCTGCTTGTACTCTATGTGGTAGTGCTCCCACTAAAGCTATCCCCAACCAGCTCTGCCCCCTGTGCATACTATAGGTGGTCAAGGCTCCCTGCTGTTAACCAGCCTGGGAGGGAGGTGGCAGCCTGCCCCGCCCCTGATTGTACTCCAGCAGCCACCCATAGCCCTACACCAGCACACCTAATGGTCACCATCAAATATCCCTAGCCAGCACCGGCTAGAAAAATTAAACAATCTTGCTTCAGAGAAATGGTAGTCAATACAGGAAGTACCGGGGACCCCACTACCCACTTGTCTAGAAGGAACCAGGATCATGACAAGAGGAAGAAGCAAAAGGCAGTCTCTGGCCTCCAACCTAAGCAGTACTGGTCCAGGGGATGTAAACACAGAAGAAATTGGGAGTCACACACCTGCAGTTTCTGAAGCAACAGCAACTGAAATAAAGAAACAACTTCAAGATGCTATTAAAGAACTTAAAACAGAAACACTATCCCAAGTAAAAGAGGAAATGATAAAAATAATAAAAGAACTGCTAAGCACCTCTGAAGAAGACACAGATGGAAGAATAGAGGAGCACAGAATAATGAGGGAAACCTTCAATGAAGAATATAAAAAATTAAAATACATGAAACAGATTCAAAGAGACTACCAGGAAATTAAAAGCTCCATTGAAATCTGGCAAAACTGCCTGAAAGAAACTAAAGATAGACTACCAAAACTTGAAGACAAGTTTGCAATGTGTGATCATGAAAGGAAAGATCTCTTAAAAATAACAAGGAAACTGGCAGTAACAATACAAAGGCTAGAAGATGACAAGAGAATCTACAATTTAAGAATAAGAAATGTGAACGAAGAAGCAGGAATACATACAGGCAAATTACAAAGGCCATTCATGGAAATAATTGAGAAAAACTTCCCAAGCATGGGAAAAGAAAATGACATTTGGTTGTGTGAGGTATACAGAACTCCAACCACCTACAACCCAAACAGAGCTATACCCAGACATATAATAAAGATACCAGAAATTCAATATAAAAACAGAATATTAAAAGCCATCAGAGAATAGAAACAGATTAACTATAAAGGTAAGCCCATCAGAATCATGGCAGACTTCTTGACACAGACCATCAGATCAAGAAGAGCTTGGAGTGAAGTATTCTAAGTCCTGAAAGAAAATAACCTCCAGCCCAGATTGATGTACCCTGCAAAACTATCTCTCAGAATTAATGGAGAAACAAGATGCTTCCACAACAAAGAGGAACTGGAGAATTCATGACCACCAAACCAACCCTAAGGACATTCTTCAAAGAGAGAGAAAAGACCATGGTTTCAGGAATAGTAGCAGAGGTGGCTCACTGAACAGGGCAGACATTGTAATGAAGGGGAAAAGTAGACAACCAATGGCAGGAAAGTAGCATGGCAGAGATGAGGCAGAGAAGGTTGGCCATAATCACTAATATAGATTTGGCCTCGATTCACCAATAAAAAGAAACACAGGCACAGGGGATCAGGAGATAGGGTCCATTAATATGCTTTATATAAGAAATATAATCAACCTGAAAGAGGATTTATAGACCAAAAGTCAAAGATGAAAAAATAATGCTCTATGTGACAGGGAACCAGAAAAAAGTGGGAGTAGCTTAACCATCAGCTTCAGATTAGTTAGAAAGCCATGATACTTTTAAATAATGGAAAACTACTCAGCTAAGAAAACCTTGAGGCTCTTGCAGGTAAGTAGATACAACTTAAGATCATTCTCAGGAGTAAAAAGGTTCAGAATCACTTAGGTGAATAGTGGGTTGTCTCCCTAATATAAAAACTAAAGGAGTTAGTGGGATACAAAATGTGCAGTACACCCTGTGAAGTGAAAGGGGAGAAATTGTCTCAGAAGGGAAGTCAGTGGCCATTGCTAATCTATCATCATGATTTGAAACCCATATTGTCTTCATTGTTCTGTTTAGTTTGGTTTTATTCTGTTTCGGTTTGTCTACTTATATTAGATTTGATGGCATGGACAGCTATTCCAAAGATAGCAGGATATACTATGGTGACCATTTTTGATTTTCTATTAGCTTGATTTGAAGCCCTGTATTGCTTTTACTGTTTTGTTTTGACTGATTTTATTCTATTCTGTTTTGCTTTATAGTATTAAGTCTAAGGGTATAGGCGACTACTTTGAAGACAATAAGATACACTACGATACCCATTCTGCTTTGACTATTATTTTCTTTTGAAGTCCTATAATGTCTCCAATGTTTTGCTTTTATTGGTTTTGCTCTGTACTGTTTTGTTCAATTTTATTATGCCTGATGATATGGGCCATTCTTTTGAAGATAACAAGAGGCATCATGGTAGGTAGTATTGATCTCCTTGTATTTTGTTTTGATAGAGTTTATTTTGTTTTGTCTCAGTTGGCTTTATTATCTTCAAAATAAAAAGATTAAAAATAAACAAATAAATGAATAAAAATTAAAAATACATTTTTTCAGGAAAGAAAAGAGGTACTGAAAACTGTTACCTTAGAGCTTTCAACAATGCACTTTCTTTTGTCAATAGTTGGATACCGCATTGGCCAGCTTTTTGCTCTTGTAAAAAGTGACTAAAACAAATACTTTAGAGAAGGAGAAATTTGTTTTGGTGCACAGTTTCAGAAGTATCAGTCCATGGTCATCAGATCTGTTGCTTTTGGCCTGCGGTAAGGCAGAAGCATCTTGACATTAAGGATGTGGCAAAGGAAAGGAGCTCATCTCAGGGCAGCTAGGAAGAGAGAGAACGATGGAAGAGAAGCCTGGGAAGAGATTGTCCTCTAAACACTCGGCTCTGCTGACCTTCCTCCTCCACCAAGGCTCCACCTTTTAACAGCTGTGCAACTAATGAACTTCGAAAGAGCCAATGTACTGATGAACCCAGCACCCTCACAATCACCTCTCTAGGACCCACTTATGAATTTTGCTGCACTGGGATCAAGGCCTCAAACAATGAGTCTTTGGGAGGCCATTTCAGATTTGCACAATAGCTGATACCTAGTACAGATTAAAGATTCAGCTATGTAAGTTCTGGAAGTTAAGGGGTTCGCTTGTGAGTCAGTGATTTAGGGAAATGTCTGTGGCCCATTTGCAAAGTTTGAGATGTGAAGACTTTTTGGACTGTGTGATTATTTGAGCTGTCTCAGCAAGATGCTCGAAGCCATGTGAAATACTGCAACTTTATCATTCCCTCCTCTTGGTGCCCAGTCTAACGATTGGCACATTTAGTGAGAATCATGCCCGTGTATCCCCCAAACCATCATCTACTCATTCTTTCACTGGGAAGGAGCTTTACCAGAAAGGACCATGAATACTTTCAGTTTCCTCAAGCCATCTCTCCTGCACTGTGTCACGGACTTGTGATGGATTATCCAAACAATACAGCCAAACTTGAAGACATGAAAGGGCTGGGGTGAGCTGCAATCTTGGCAATATCGGACCTTCTTGGGCTCCTGGAGCATTTTGCTTCATTAACCATTTCTTCCTTTCTTGACTCAAATTGTTTCATCCCAAGTTTTATCGTGTAAGAATCTGGACTTATCATAACAGACACGCCTATGCCTGCATACACAAACATTTTCAAATTATCCCCTACAGCATTAGCCCATTATTACTGGTTTTGCTTTCTATGGTTTTAGTTTTTTGAGATCAACTTTAGCCTGAAAGTGTCCAGAAATAAATAATTCATGAGTTTTAAATACTTTTTATTGAAGTATATTACTGTAATTATTCAATTTTATTAGTCATTACTCTTGTTAATTTCTTACTATGTCCAATTTGTAAATTAAGATACATATAAATGGGAAAAATACTGTATATGTGATATCTAGTACTACTCATGGTTCCAAGCATCCATGGAATTTCTCACAACATATACCCTGCAGGAAAGTGACAATATGGGGGAAGCTTCTGTAACTGATTAGATAAACATTATTCAAGTTAGTAATATGTTTATAGAGCAGTGACAAATGAAGATAGGTGTGCCCATTAACATAAGATCTACCCTTCTAAAGTCAATTAGATTCTTGTAGATGATGTAAGTCATAATGCTGACTATACAATAACAGATCAATGTAGATGTGATCCGTGCCACTATATGAGCCTTCAGATGATCATCTTTTCTCTTTGGGTTTAGGACAATAATAATGTCTAGTTCTAGAGAATGGAATCAAAGGTATTTATCAAGAGGCCCCAAATATCTTGCATTAAGATTCAAATACTCTCATCTGGCTGCAGAGATAACCATGGTCCAGGATAGAAAATTACCCAGTGAAGTCCATCGTTAAGGAATCTGTAACTCACTTGCTTTCTTATTTCAGGAAGCGTGCTGGGTCGCTTTAAATCGAGGTATTAGCTGTCCAGGTGTGATCCAAGCATCCTGTTGTATCCCGCTATGTAAGTAATAAAACCGCTGTTGAAATTTATATTTTGGGTCCCTATCATCATCGTTGTCGTCATCATCACTGTATAATTACTGAGTGGTATATGATCTAGATGACTCTGATCTCTGCACTGTGAACATGTAGGAACATTTCACTGCTTATAGTCATTGCATTTGTTTGCTCATAACAAAGTCCAACAGACCAGGTGACTTAGCAGAAATTCTGGAGGCTGAAGTTTGAGATCAAGGCATCACTAGGGCTGATTCTTTTGAGATCTCGCTCTGCCTACAGGTGGCTGTCTTCTCCTTGTCCTCACCGGGGCTGCCACTGAGTTTTCCTTTGTCCTAATCTCCTTCATTCAGCTACCCATCATATTAGATTTATACCCATTCTAATGACTCAGTTTTAGGCTAATTCCCTCTTAAAGACACTATCTCCAATACAGTCACATTCCACAGATGCTGGGTCTGGAGATTTCAGTATATGAAACACAAAAAGGGAAATCGTGAAACATGGCAGAAGCCATAAGTTGGTGAAAGAGCACATGCCATGGTAGAACCATTTCATGGAGCTTCTCTTGTGTGATTTTATTGTTGTCAAGGGAATAGTAATGTATAAATCAATATAAATTAATATATATTATATCAATTAATGTTCACTGTATAATGAAATACATTATACACATAATACATTGTGTATTAATGTTTATAAATAACTAACATATACTAATCATTTATTTTTGATTTTTAAATATTCTATGTCCTTGATATCACTTTGTTAACTATGAACATACATTTGATGCAGGGTAAGGCATATAGCTTTTCTGGGCTTCTCTGAGCCCTACTGTCCATGCATTTAAAATAAGAACAATAGCTATCTGCCTGTTAGTCAGACCAATGGTGATAATGATGGATATGGTGTAAGGTACAATTTATAAATTGCAAATCACATAATAAAAGAACTTCTGACCCAGTGAGTAGTGGTGTTTGTGCCGGGACAACGCCAAGTTCTCCTTCTGCAGAGAAAATCATGACTATGTTGGTTCCAAAAGAATCCCTGCAGGCATGGCTTGCAGGTAGCATTAAGCTCTATAGAGAAAATTAATTTGATTTAAGTTGTGAAAGCAATCTCAGCTAGCCCTGTATTTGTAAGATAATTGCAAATCAGCTCCTATTTTGCCTGGCTAGTTCTCATGGAGAGCTGCTGTCAACACAGAAATACAATAAATAAAGAATCTCAGGTAGTTTTTTGGGTTTTTTTTTTTTTTGCAAATTAGAAACTTGAGATTGGCAGAGAAAAAAAATACAGTGAGAGGGAAAGTGTTAGCAGAAAATTCCAGTGAAAATGGGTAATTTCCTTGGCAGACACCAGGCAAATGCTTACGAGCCTGTGAGCCTTTCTCTTCTGGTAGTTTCAACCAAAGTCACTCCCAATCCATTTGCAACACAAGAAAGAAAGGAAGAAAATAAGATTTAAGCTCAAGGGGAGATAAAAAAATGGGAATGGCTGGAAAAATGAAATCGTATAAGAGATGGTCATTGTATCAATAGTATTGTTATCAATATAGTCGAGGTCTTCCCTGAGCGAGCAATGAGAAAGCCTGTTTCTCACGCTGCTTCTGGTCCTGACATTGTAATTCCCATGCTGGGACAAGATATTTGCGCTTACAAACTTTCATACCGGATAACTCTGGTTTACATCAGTCGCCATGTGTCAGCTTGAAGAAAGGGCCAGAGCATAACTTGGATTCTATATAGGGAGAAACTTGGAGAGCAGCAGTAAAGATTCTACCTGGAGTTGATGGATTCTGATCCTAAAACAAAAGTTATTTTCCCAGCCCTCTGGGGGGACCACCCTGAGTCCATAGCTTGTGTGACAAAAATATCTTCAGGCCACCTCTTGTGTGCCAGGGACTGAGATAGATTCTTGTGGTGGAATCAGATGGGTAACTACATATCCAATGCCTGTTGTGTGCAGAAGAGTAAGATTGCATGGAAATCGAGCCCCAGCCGAGGCTCTTAAAGGAAAAGGGCAATTTGACAGTGGACAAGGAGGAAAAGGCTGCATCAGTAAGAGGAACAGTGGGCATGAAACCTGCTGGGGCAGAGTGGGCATGGCAACACTGTGGTGATGACCGGGAGGGATCTGCAGGCTGAGTCATGTGGGCTTCTTCCTGCCAAGGACAGGGAACAGGTTGTATAAATTAGTGTTTGCAAACCCAAAGAAAATGGCTGCAGACTCTGCCTTTATTACTTGTTATTAGGTTAGACTTAGTTCCTTGGATGGATTAGTTAGATAACTATTTTGTGTCTAAGTAAAAAGTGATGACTACTTTAAATACTATTTAATGTAAATGATACAAATACAAATTTATATATAGATATAGACATATATCTGTAAGCATTCGAAAATAGCAATGGTACATTTTGCTCGTAAACTATTTTATAATATAGTCATAAACAATTACAAAAGTAGTGTTCTTGCATGGGCACCTTGATCCTGCACCCCTCCTGTGTTCTGTCCTTGTTGTGAGAGTTGATTGTGAAATCCACAATGCATTGTGTTTTGGGGAGAGGACAGAAGGAAGCCAAAACTTTCGTTACTTCTTCCTACAGCCAGAATAAGGTCACTGGCATTTGGCAGGATCTTTGCCACACTGTCTCACACGTTTTCAATGCATCGCTTCCCTCTTACCCCCCTTTCTCAGGGAGGTCAGAGTCAGAGCCTGGGGCTGGGTCTCCAGAGCACGCACTGTGTGAGGAGCTGCCCTGTGAGGGCTTCAGAGGCCGCTAGGGCATCGCTTGTCGCTTGACTATCGAGAAAGAATAAACCCTGCAGCCCCAAAGCTCTCAAAACCAAGGCGGAATATGGATTTTTTTTTATATTTAAATTTTCATGTTTTGATTGCTGGATATGTTAACTCTTCCATGTGGAATATTCACGTGGAAGTAGCACAATGTGTAGAAAGCACAACTGCTTATCCCCAGTATAACCATTTAGGTCAATAGTGTTATAAAATATGCCCTAAACAACAATGGTTTAAACAGCAAGGTTACAATGGAAGGACTCACTGATGGGCAAATACACTGGTACTTGTCAGAAGGTTTCTGATGGTAAACACACAGTGCTTATTGTCATATCTACCCAATGCTGCTCAATTTTTTCTTCCATTAAAGAAATTCAATGGATTTCCTTTCTTTTTCTGTTTCTTTTTTTCTTCTCTTTTTTTTTTTCAAGAAATGTTTTCCACATGAATGTATTCCTCCAGTGATGGAGAAATAACATTAGATGCAGCCTAATGGAATGGTATTAAGGAAACAAAACATCATGGAAAAGAAAAACCCAGGAAGGAGAATAGATTTGGGGCATGGGTTTCTCAGAAGCAAACAGCCAGTCCTTTTCCTTAAGTGGTCTCTGTCTGTAAACTGCTTTACCTCACCTCTGAGTGAGATTTGAAGGGAAAGCAGGGGAATTTCATGCTAATAGGATTGAATGCAAGTGCATTATCTAGAATGTCTTTCTCCTCAGGTAGGCCATGGGTATTTCTTATTATAGTCAGTTCATTTATATTTTAAACATCTGCAAGACTACAGTGAAATGAACTCCCTCTTAATCATCACTACAGAGAATGAATAAATACATGCATTTATCTTGCACGTGGTAAGTGGCTGCCAGGCATTCTGTGATCCTTTCATTAGGGTGATGAGATCCAAAAATAGATACTGAGTGTACTTATTGGAAACTCATGGACACACCTGAGGTGTGAAAATTCCCATAAATGCAGCAGTCTGCAGAGATGTGTGTGTGTGTGTGTGTGTGTGTGTGTGTGTTCCTACACGTGTGTTCATGGGGGTTATGGGGGAGCACTGGGGAGGAAGAAGGAGTGGGTTTGTTCTTCCACCTGCCTCGGATCCTTCTGTGGAATAAAAGCTATTTAATGGACTCTCTTTGGCTTAGCTATTGAGAGGAATTCTCCACTCTTCCCTCTCATGCTGTGGTTTGGAATCAAGCTGAGTAGATCTATTGCTTTCTGACCCCCTGAGTTGCTCTGGGGCCAGCACTGCCTGCCCTGTGAGATCCCTGTACCCTACCTTTCCCCTCGCCATACAGACACAGATTAGGTTTTGGCTAAAGACAACTGTGTATCCAGCATGGATGCTGATGAGAAATGCCAGTGAGGCTGGCAGAGTTTCAGTTTCTTTGATTTCACCCGTAAGCCTGTTTGCTGTTACCTCCTATCCAGGAAGCAAAGGGTGGGGATTCACAGTGCCATCTAGAGCACGCCTCCCAGGACTGCCCACCAGGCCCATCTCTAAAATGTTCCACCACCTTGGGGTCCGAGCCCTTGCAGGACACTTGATATCCGAATGACTGAGCATCCTCTGTGGATAAGAGGAGCTACTATACTAGGGCAGCCAGGAAACAGACACTGTTACAATCAACTGATTTAGCTCAATTTCTTCTATTTTATATGTACTCATTTATGTGAGTTTAAGTGTGCTGTGTTAGTTCTATGCAACCCTGTCACATGTTCAGTTTCATGGATTCACTGTCTTGGTCAAGATACAGAACAGTTCCATCATTTTACCTTTAAAAAAATTATTCACTTCCTACCTGCACTGACCTCTTGTTCCTAATGCTGGCAAGTGCGTATCTGTCGGAGTGCTTGTCAGTGATATTGTGTTTTTATTTTGGTTTCTGAATGGTCCTTGTTTAGTACAGTTATAGGTTGATATTAGTGTTGGCCATGGACTCTTTGTACTCTGACATTGCTTAACTCACTTATTCATCCTAGGCATTCAGGTTTGTATTCTAAACTATTCTGTAAAGACAATCACGGTATCTACAACACCAGGGAAGACGATCGTGTCATCTGAAGCGAAGTAGCTTCCGTTAAACATGGGTTTCCTATAACTTTGTAGTAGCAACCCGGCCTCTCCTTCAAGTAGGGGTGAGGACCTAAGACTCACACCACTCTGTTTCTTGCTCATTCTCCACCTTCCCATGACTTGGAAGAAAAGCTGTGAGAGTCTCCTCTGCAGCAGTCTACCCCGCAGACTGTCCCTGGCTCCCTCTCTGTCTCTGCCTCCCTCTCCCTTTCTCTCCCTGCTCCTTTCCCTGTCTTTCTGTGTGTCTCCCAGGATGTGTGTCTGTCACTGCCTCCTCCTCCCTCCTTCCTTTCTCGCTCTGTGCCCCTTTGCCCTGTGTGTCCTATGCACCTCTCTGTACCAGAGATCAGCTATCTGAAGAAGGAAATGATGGCGTATGTATATTAATACGCTTTAGCAGGTGTTTTGGATTTGGGTCCATCGCGCTGGCCTCCAAGATGTGTAAACGTGGAGTTGTTTTCTCCTTATCTGTCCAAGTTAACTTGTCTATGGCAAGTTGACTCTGTTTTTGCACCATGACCCAGAGGTGAAAGCAGCTACGGTACTCTTATTACCGTGGAGGGGCTTATTCTTCTCTGGAATGCGATGCATTTAGACTTCTTTGCGTTTTTAGCTCTTAGAGTGTCAAATATGATTTTGGAATAAATTAGTTTTCCGTCATTATTATATTGCATATAACAGTCTTTAGGAACATTTTACATTCTAACGAGAGCTAGGAAGGACTGTTATTTTGTTAAACCAGCCACATGGCTCAGCAGCCTCATTTGTCACCCAAGGAGCAACTAGTTTGGTTTTCAGTGGGTTTGAAATCAGTGTTGATGGCTGGGGGTTTAGTTCAGTGGCACAAGTGCCTGCCTGGAAAGCACAAGGTCATGAGTTCAATTCCCAGTACCAAAAAAAAAAATCTTCCCTGTGATTAGGGTTGCCTAATAAATAAATGTTAGCATGTCTACCCCACAGTTCGACTACTAACCCTATCCATCTTCTCCCAGGCAAAGGTACTTATTTATCTCCCAGTAACCCTTGAGAGTCTAGTGAAATCTTATTCCAACAAGTGGAGTAGTTCTACTTTTCTTAGTCCAGGCTGGAAGCTGACAATGGAGCTGTGCCTCACTTCACCCAGGTTACAGGCCGTTCTGAGAGTAACACACAGTACTAGGTGTGAATTTTACAGATCAGCAACTGTATAAAGCAAGTACAATTCTGATGCCCAGTTTGAGGCACACAGTATTAAGGACTGTGTATGGGCTTGCCTAATTGGACTTGCCTAATTAAAGACTCAGCTGATTAGAACCCAGAACCAAGAAGTTTACGTCCAAAGACCAGGTCAGTTTCTTTATTGAGATGTATGGTCTTTGCTGCCTTGCTGTTCACTCATAGTAACTGTAACTTTCCCAATCATGCCTAATTTAAAATCATTTTGAGCAATATAGTCAGGTCTAATGCAGTCATAAAGAAAAGAGAACACTTCAAGTTTCTATGGTGCTTTGCTTGTTTGATTTAGTTAAGAAATCATTTTTATTACAATAAGCATTAGTACTATGATTATTGTAGCCAGCATTCTGTATCCATGGGTTCCACATTCATGAGTCCAATCAAGTTTTTAAAAACCCAATTTGTGTTACGGATATGAAGACCGTTTTCTTTGTCATTATGTCCTCTGCAGTACAGTAGAACAATGATTTATGCACCACTTACATTGATTTAGGTATTAAAAGCCACATAAGGATGATTGAAAGTGCAGGAGGCTGTGCATAGATTATACACCAAGCACTACACCGAATGCACGCACATGCAGGGCTGTGAAGGCCCAGGGTCCTGCAGCCTCGGCTGCGTCGCAGATTGGCAGTCCCTCTCCAGCGCTCTTTCTCTGACAGCTTTTCCCCTGGAGTCTCGTGCATGTTCTATGACAGAGCTGTGAAGACACCTGTAGACATTTCTCTTATTATTACCTCCTGAATAGTACAGCGTAACAACTAGTTACATAGGATGTATGTTGTGGTAGATTTTAAAGTAATCTGGAGGTGATTTAAAATTCACAGAAGGATGTGTTAAATTCTGTGCACATACTACCCCATTTTATACAAGGGACTTCAACATCCAGGATTTGGGACTAATCCCAAGGGTCCTGAGGGATGACTATACTTGTGCCATGATGAAGATTATATACTCCTTGCCTCTGTCCTCCATCCCACTGCCAGATTCAGGGACAGAGTGGGCATTATAATCCACTCCCTGGCTGAGAAGCTCAACTAGATCACCCTCACTGTCTCACTGGTCATTCTCTGTTGTCCCCAGCAGCCTCTGAGATGCAGTGATCCCACAGAGATTGGGGACCATGGCCTTGTAACACAGGTGGACTTTGCCCTGCTTCTACTGTGGGCGTCTCCAAGTCCCAGGCTTCCCGACTTCACTCTGTTCCTGGACACTGAGTGTGAGTCATGAGATTATGCATTGGACAATTCGCATCATCTGCATGCAATCTTTGCCTACATATCTTATAATAATTGACCTAGAGACTGGTATAACAAACTTCTGTGTACTAATACCTATTTTCAAAATCACCAATGCACAGGTCTGTCTTACTTGACTCATTTCTCCACCCACTCTCCACCCTTCCTACTGAGTTATTTTTAATTAGTTCATAGCTATCATACCCATCAATCAACAGCCACCTCTAAAATATACATATTTAAAATAGCAATAATTCCATCACAATCTAAAAGTCAAAAATAATTTCTTAGTATCATCAAATATCCAGTGAGTGCTCCAACTTTCCCAATTGCATCAAAAGATTTGATAGCAGGTATGTTGATGTGAGCATTCACAAAAGATCCAGACATGGTATGGTTGGTTATGTCTCAAGTCCATGATCAGTTTCCCCATCCATTTTTTTTATATCTTATAGAATAGTTGTTAATGAAACTGGATATGTTTCCCTATAGTATTTCCTTATTTTTTTGAATTTTTTATTATTTTGATAGTAGTGAAATACAACAAAACAAGACAGAACAAAGCCAACTGAGACAGTGCAGTGAAATTGGTACAGAACTTCACAACAGGTTACCGGGATAACAGTAATAGGTACCATAGTATATCTCGTTATCTTCACAATAGTTGTTCTTTCAATCAGGTATAGCAAAATCAAACCAAATACAGAACATTGTAGAACTTATCAAAACAATATCAGCCTATTGAATAGAGCAATACAGTTAATCAGAACAAAGCAAAAAGTGATAACAATATTTGCCTTCAAAGAGATGGTAGAAGGAAATATCCCCTATTTGCTATATTGCATATGGTCAACCTCACAAGAGATGCTCTGACCTCTGGCTCCTATTCGCTAATGGAGGGGGGGCCATGTGATGTTTGAATCTCAGCCTGTGTACTAGTAGGCTCACGCCTACTGACAAGGGAGGCAAGTGGGTCACTTGGTTTCCCAACACCCTAAATTCCAACATGGGGTGGATCTTGGGAGATGCTGGCTGGTTCTCCCCCAGGGGTGGCCACCTCCCTACAGCATTTCTATAGTCTGATTTTGCTGACATCAGCGATGGCAGGTAGAGGAGTTTACATGGTCCTCTGTCTGCGGTATTTCCCCCTCCCCAAAACTTCGTGGGGGAGTGATATACTCTTGATTACATTCCATTCAGGTTCAATATTTTTTTGCAAGAATGTGTGGTGTGTGTACTGTCTATTGCATGCAGGAGACCCCTACTGTTTGTCTCTTTTTTTGGGTGTGATGTTAATATGGCTCTGTGGGCTCAGATGTTACCAGAATAACACATCTACTATAAGGTCTTCCATCACCTAATAGCATTGTCTCCCAATTATGCTATTGCCTGCACTCGTTACTTCATTTGGAGTTTGTAAAGATTAACATTCTATCAGCCCTTCAGAATGCACTGGCTGTAAATATGGGCACACTCATTAGTAATGGGTTGCCGTGAGTTATGAGTCAAAAAGTCAAATGAGTGAGCTAAGTATGCTGCATGCGTCTGCATACCCAGTAGACCAAAGGCTCCAGTGCCCATTGGCTTCTCTTTGGACATAGTTCATGGGAGTCCTCAATTAGGATCAGAAGGAGGAGCCAGGCCTGAGGGTGCACGCCTGTAATCCCAGCACTCAGCAGGGTGAGGCAGGAGGATCTTTGTGAATTCGAGGCCAGCCTGGGCTACAAAGTGAGTTTAAGGCCAGCCTGAACTGCATAGTAAGACCTTGTCTCCAAAAAACAAACAAACAAGATCAAAGGGAGGAAGGAGAGGGTGGGATTTATTCTCATTTCTTCCCTGTACCAGTGCTATTCACGGCCCCGTACCATCACGCCCGTCTGCTAGGACCTTTGTTCCTCAGCTACACAGCCACCCTTCTTTCACTCCTCTAATGTGTCTGAGGACCACAGATGTTACCGAGCTTTAGAATGCCGTCCTGTTCCTTAGGGTTTACCTGCATGTACACTGCCCATACTTTTTACCCAATCTCTCTAGCAAGTCTCAAGTTGCACAATTTTCACCATCTGTCTCACATCAGGACGTCTACTGCCTCCTACTTCTCTTCTCCTTTTCTTTTCTCCTCATTTATTTTTAATTTTTGGATGTTTAACTAAGTGAACTAAAAAAAGAGAACATTCTCCATCATAACAATTCTGTGGAACTTCATAAGACTACTTTTTTATGGGTTGATCCATGCGCCACAAGAGCTTAAAAGAGAGCAGCTATCATACTGCTCTTAACAGAGAGCAAGTTTTATCAAACTTGTTAATTGCGTTAATTTATTCTTTTTATCTTTCCCATTTTTCTGTTGACTAGCTCTGTTACCTAACAGAGTTACGTCACAATATTTCATTTTGATGATTGATTTGTCTTTTTTTCTTCTGCATACTTACATTTTTGTACTAAATATTCCAAAGTATGCCACTTGGGTGTTTATGAATTTAGATTTGTTATATCTCCTTGGTGAACTAAACAGTTATTGATATGTAAATTTTTTGTAGCTACTCCTGCCTTTCAAAGTTTCATTTGTCTAACATTAGTGTAGCGTCTCTCACTGAGGCTCTCTTTGCCCCTCTACTGTGCATATTTCTGGATTTTGATTCTTACTATCAAAATCTTTGTTTTATAACTAGAATTTTCTGTATATTGGTAATGATTAAAATTGCTATACTGGACTCATTTCTACCATTTTATTTTGTTGGCTATTTCTCCCCTATTCTGTTTCCTCTCTCTAGCTACCTTTTACATTAACTGGAATTTCCCCTATTTCAAAATTTCTCACATACGAATCTGTTTCTATTTGTCTATTACTTTAGAAGTCTGACAAATGAATACTTAATATAACAAATTATACAATTAACTGTCATCTTTGTCCTTCTATAGAACAACAAAAGTAACCTAGAATTCTTAGTTCCAATGAATTATCTCCTTTCCTAGTGGTTTGCTAATGTTGTCCAGTATTTTAGAATTAGGTTCATCTGTTATCACCTCAGTTTACATATCATCTCTGTTGATCATTATTCTTTTGTTTTGTTTTGTCAAAGTAGCTTCATGAGATGTATCCGCCTTTCCGAATTATCTTTTGTGGTCATAGCCTGGTAGGACATTGATTTAGCTGTGAGGTTTTTTTGAGTTTTTTTGCTTGTTGGTTCCGAAAATGACTCTTAGTTCTCATTCCTGACATAATATTTTCTCTGGACAGAGAACTCTAGACTGACCATCCCTCTCAGGACTCTCCTCCAATGACCCTCACTTCCTGCTACTGACTGTCACCTGGCCTTCCTGCTGGGTTCACCCTGTACCCTGGATGCTCTTATAATCTGACATTGCTTTATCCTGTATATTCTTTTGCTGATACTCCTTACGATGATTGCTTCTGCCTCATTCTGTCTTTTACTCCAGAACTCAAATTAGACATGTGTTAGACTCATCTACTTCTTCTGACCCCTCTTTAAATTTTCTATGCCTTTGTCTCTCTGTGCAGCAACCTGGACAATATCATCATCTCTCTCTCTTCACTAGCCCTTCATAGACCTAACCTGTGAAGTGATCCACTGAGCTGCTAATCCTATTATTAGATTTCCATTTCTAGGAATTCTCTCTGGTTGCTTTCAAATGTGCAAAATAATAGGAGAAGAATGATAGTTAATACATTACATGTTGTTATCTTTAAAGAAGTTGCTTGGGGTACAAAATATGGGCATAAAGTTTCTCCAATTGACATTAGCACAAGGCCTCCTTTTTTTTTTTTTTTTTGTCTCTTTGAGACAAGGTCTCGCTGTGTGGTTCAGGCTGGCCTTGGGCTCACTTTGTAACCCAGGCTGGTCTCGAATTTGCAATGATCCACCTGCCTCAGCCTCCTGAGTGCTGGGATTAAAGGAGTGCACCACCATGCCTGACTCTCCCTCCTTTTAATGAAATAAGAGACACTGATGGTATATGTTGTAGTCAGGGATTGTGCAGAGAACAATTAGAATCAGGACTCAGAATTTATAACATTATTTTATGATGGTCACCCAGAGTTTAACAGAAGAAAGTGTAAGAAATCTGTCTACAACACCAAAGACATAGAATATTCAGCCAAGGGCCTGAATCCCACAGCAATGTCCTACATGAGTCCAGATGAAGACCTAGAGCCCATGACAATGCCTCCTATGAGTCCAGCTGGAGGTCTAGAGCCCACAAGAAGGACTCATGCCAGTCTATTTTTATGGATCCATGCTGGGAAGGCCCAAAGGTCAATAGCAGAAGCTAAAAAGTCCATGCCAGTGGGGTGAAGCAGCTGTGCTGGTAGGTTGAGGGTTCTATACTGGAGCTGAGAAGTCTTGCTCATAATAAAGAACCAAAGCTGTCCTGAAAAGCACCACAGCCATCCTCAGTGACATGGAGGTCCTGAGCTCCTCCTAAGATAAAAGCAGTGAAGGACATGCCAGAAAGCCAGCATGATGAGTTTGTCCTGGAGATTAAAAGCACACGTCTTCCCACAGGAATCGTGGGATGTGCACAGGAATCAATGCTCGATGTAAGGACCAGCGCTTCTCCAGAACCGACGGCTCAAACAACAACACTTAGAGAAACTCACAATGCCTCACTTCTCCTTCTGCACGTCTGTATTTATGCTGGCAACTTTTCTCAGGTGAAACATCCACGCCCAGCAGCATGCCACTTTAATTCAGCTGGCGTTAAACTGACCACTAGTTTTAACCTATAATAGTATAACTGAGTTGCATTTTTCTCTTCTCTCGCCTTTTCCCCACTCTAGTTCCTTTTTCCTTCTGAACAATTTCTTCCCATTTTGCAGAATCTATTGTACATTTGAGACCTCATTTACTCTTTCAGTTTCTCACGCTGTGATTCTAAAGTTGGTTCTTTCTGCCAATGGGCATTCACGATGTCTTATTCCCAGATTCAGATTCAGTAATTTGAATGGGCTCTTATTCTTTGGAACTTTGTGTGAGGTTTTGAGCTTGTGTTTAAAGCAGAGCCTTGCAGAGATCTTTTCCATATTCCATCAGGAGCTAAGCTGATGACCTCCAGGCAGCTGTCCCCTCCACCCCCGCCGGGGTCCGCTCAGCTCTGCCCTCAGCGTGCTGCGTGGACTCTGGCTGTTCTTCTCCCCTGATTCCTGTGTTAAAACCTTTATTTGAATGCAATGATTTTTAAAATTGAGTTTGGCAGCCCCTTAATAGTTCATATCCATTTGAATGGGTTGCAAACAAGATTTTATAAAATTGATCAGAATAATATAGTGAAACCAAGTGCGGTGGGACAGTCTTGTAATCTCAACATTGGGGAGGCTGAGACAAAAGGATCACAGTGAGTTCAAGCTACCCTGGACACATAGTGAGATCTCATTTCAATAATAGTAATAGTAATAATAATAATAATGATGATGATAATGCAATGAAAAAATAAAATAACTTTACAGACAGGGTTGTGTTGTGAAATTCAGTTTCATGTACATTTCTGTGTATGTCCACACATGCGTTTTTGTGTATATTTTGATGCATATCCATTGAATAAACATGTGACAGTTAGAAAAACACTACTGTAGACACAGATCAGAATAAATATATCTCCCAGGCAAACTCTAGTTCCCTATAGATTTGTTTTTTTATTTCTAATTACTCTCTGTTACTTAAGAAGTCTTTACTACCTAAAAAATCAATCTCCTAACTCTCTTTAAACTTTATTGGTTTTTTTTTTTGCTTTAGGTTTATCATTCTCCAAAATATAATGTTTAGATATACTGTGAATTAGGCATGCATTTAGGCATAAATGTCACATTCTCTCTGTTATATTTATTTGTTGCTGATACAAAATACTCATACATCCAACATTAAAGGGGGAAAGGGTTATTTGGCTCACAGTTTGTAGAAGTTTCAGTCCATCATTAGCTGGCTCCAAGGCAGCTGGCAGAGAGGTGCCTCAGAGAACAGTTTGTGGCATCCACAAGATAGCAAAAGCAGTAAGAGAGAGACAAAACTCTTTCTGTCCCCTACATTGTATACAGGCTACCTGCCCTAGGGCAGGTGTAGCACTCACAACCTTTATCTTAGCCAGAACTATGCCAGACTAATCAGTGAACGGATCACACACCCTTAATCCCAGCACCACACACTCTAGATTCAGCCACCTCTGAAAAATGCCTATGACCACATAAAACTTTGGAGGAATATCTAGACACAACCGTAACTGTCCTAGCACTGTCTATGAGGAAGACTATACTTTTGCTAGCACTGTGCAATGCCATCTTCACTGTAAGCCACATATGCACACATACACACATGCACACACACACGCACGCACACACACACATTCTGAGAGTGTCCTGCCTGCTCAGCTGGCTGACCATTGCCTTATGGGGTTGTGTAATGGTGCCATTTTTCTGATGTCACTCTCTGCCCCTCCCTTTCCTCTCCCTCAGCTAATTTCCCATAAACTGGCTTGGTTCAGCTCCAGTTGCTGATGTTGTTTGTCCCCCAAAAGCTCATGTGCTAGAAGCTCATACTCTGGGTGGCAACACTGGCATGGGGGGAGGGGCTTCAAAAGGTGGAGTCTGTGGCAATTAATTGTGTCACTGTGAACACACCATAATGTCAGGACTTGTAGGCCTGGGTCGGTTCCTAAGAACAGTTTGGTTTTCTTAGCTTGCTCTCTGGTCATATGAATGTTGTCTGTCACACTCCTGCCATGGGACATCTACTATGTGACAAAGCTGGGTGGCCCTTGCTAGACACGGACCCACCCTGTGTGTGAGCTTTCCAGATGCCAGAATCATGTACTGTGACCCTCTTTAATATTCACTCAGTTGCGGGTATTTTTAAAATACCAACACAAAATAGACTGAGGCACCATGGACTTACTTTTCATGTTGTAGGTGCTGTGTGTGAACTTCTGTGGCATGGCATCAGAAGGTTGTGCCACTTTTAATAATCATAAGATGGACCTCTTTAGTTGATATTAGTGGACTAATCCCTTCATTGCAATGTTTTCTATCAATCTCTCTCTTAAAATAGATTTTTTTTTTTGCATCGAGGAGCGATGTTTGATTTAGATTCATTATTTTGTAAGTATTGCAAAATTATGAAATTTTAACTCTACTGTACACTTTTACTATTTCTCTGTGGTTTTTTCCTGTGAAGAAGAATTTGTTTACATTATCCATGTCATTACTCATGAAATACAATTTACACATGAAAGGCAGGTTAAATGTGTGGCTTTTTTTCAGAGCTCAATTTTAATAGTAATGGATCAGAATCCTAGCAAGTAGTAATGGTGACTGGTGTTTTTTAAAAATTATTTTAGTTTTAAAAATCTTAAATGCTATCACAAAATCTTTAATATGTGTGTACCTACATACACAGAAAGAGACAGATGGACAGAGACAGAGCTATTTCATTTTTTGATAGTCAGACTGTCAAATTGATATTCAAATTTATAAAAGACAAATTGTCCCTAGTCTTTGATAGCCTGCTTACATTCTGGCACACAAAGAAGTCTAAGACTTGCTGTCTTTTATGTTTTTGTCCTAGCCCTGTAATCACTCATTTCTACATGGGCCCTAGGTCTTTTTCTTTTATATTAAATGACAAAAAGCACAATTTGTGTTCAGTTAATTTTACAATGTATTCATTGTTTTATAAGAGACAGATACAAAATTCATATATTTCCATAACAGATAAAAATTCATATTTCTAAATATGAATTTGTACTCAAGTTTTAATGCAGGTTTATGTCTCCAAAATTCTTTAACATCTTCTTACTGATGTTGGAGAGCTTTGTTTCTGATTATAATTTACTTCTTTTTTCTATATGTTCACACATTTACTTGTTTTGAAACAATATGAATATCAGCACTAAAAATCCAACTTTTAATATCCTATCATAGTTCCTTCAATTGTATGCATATATTTGTGAAGGATGTGCAAGCAATAGTGTGCTTTGGGGCCACTTGAAATAATTCTTGCCAGAAACATGATTCCATGACTGTTTGTACACTTAAGGTTGATTGAATTGGTTCTTACTGATGGACATTCAGGTATTTCTCAGTCTGCCATAAACAGTACTGCAGCAAATAACTTCACAATATTTATGTGCTACCAGGTTTGGGGGATAGGTTCCTGGAAATGGGATTCCTGAGGAAGAGAAATAAATCTTTTTTCTTGATTTTCTCCAGCTCTCCTCTGTAGAGATAAAGATATTCTGCATTCCTTCATTGTTATGGATTAAAAACTGGTGGTCAACTTAACACCAGCTGGATTAAATCATCATGGTGCTGAGCGTAGATGTTCCATGTGAGGAAAGTTGCCAGCATAAATAGAGACGTGGAGAAGGAGAGCAGGGCTTTGTGGGTTTCTTTAAGTGTTGCTGTTTGAGCCATTGGTTTTCCTGGAGGAGCTCGTCATGACTAGATTCCCCAGTGTGAGTTTGACCATTGTCATTGGAGGATCTCTGGACCTTGTTGGTGAGAGCGGCTGTGGTTCACTTTGGGGGAGCTCTGGTCCTTACACTGAGCATCGCTTCCTGGCCCTGGAGGGGAAGATGTGTGCTGTTTAATCTCCAGGAAACTCATCACACTGGCTTTCTGACATGTACTCAACTGTCCTTATCGTCAGAGGAGCTGGGTACCTTCATGTCCCTGACGATGGCTGTGGTACTCTTCAGGACAGCCCTGGTTCTTACTTTGAGTGTGACTTCTCAGCTCCAATGTAGAATCCTTAACCTACCTGCACAGCTCCTTCACCCCGCTGGCATAGACTTTCTAGCTTCCACCACTGACCTTTGGGCCTTCCCAGCACAGATCCATAAAACAGACTGGTGTGAGCCCTTCTTGTGGGCTCTAGACCTCCAGTTGGACCCATAGGAGGCAGTGTCATGGGCTCTAGGTCTTCATCTGGACTCATGCAGGACATTGCCGTGGGATCCAGGCCCTTGGATGCATATTCTGTGTCTTTAGTGTTGTGAACAGATTTCCTGCACTTTCTTCTGGGTGACCATCATAAAATAATATAAATTCTGTGTCCTGATTCTGACTGTTCTCTGCACAACCCCTGCCTACACCACTCATTATATGAGAGTATCAATTTCTCAACGGCTTTACTCACAGAGTGTATTTTTAGACTTCTGGGACTTGCCAATCTGATAGGTAAGGAATGATACCCTTGTGGAGGTTTGGTTTGAATTGTTCTCCTTGTGAACAAAGTTGAACTCCAAGACTTAAGTCATGTGCTATTAAAGTGGAAGTACTGATTGAGAAAGAATGGTTTCCCGTACCTTGGAATGTGGATATGGAGGAAGACACTGGTGAATCACGTAAACCTAAGGTGATGCTGAGTTAATCATGATATTCCTAAAAGTTGAAATAGATAAGAAGACTAGTAAATTCTTACTCGATGTGTATAAGCAGAAGACTTCCAGGCCATGTGAACAGAAGTGTAAGTCAAATTATCAAAGCAAAGAATCACAGCCTCTCAGTTTGTTCTCAGACTTGGATCAGTGCACAGACCCAGAACACCTTGACTAAAGGGGAGGCAGTTTCCCCTTGGGAAAAGAACCCTGGTACGCTATTGAAAATTTTTACAGTTAATCTTTCTCCAGTCCTTCTTCAAAACCTTAGGAATGCATGATGTCCATGCATTACAGAGAAGAAACTAATCCCAACTGTTGAGGGCCACTGGGCTATGGAAGTGAACTAGCATTGAGTCCGGGAGACCTGAAACAGCAGAGTCTCCCCAGCCTTCAGTTGGGGTAGGGGCTTTATGGGCCTTAGCTGATGGATAATCTTCAACTCAGGCTGGATTCACAGGAGTTGTCTGAACCCATCCTGTGCTCAGTCCCTGGTTCCACAGTGCATAGTCAGGATAGACATTCTTACTGTAGGAACCAGCGGGATCCCCACACTGGTTCCCGCACTTTGGAAGTAAAGGTTGTTAGTGTAGCGATTATGGTGGGCTAAATGGGAGCTATCAAAGCTGTCTGCATACAGGGAAAATAAGCAAGTAAAAGCAGCATTGCATCTGTGGAAGGACTGCCAAGATCAGTGCCACCATCAAGGACACACGATGCTGAGCTGGGGATTCCCACCACATTCCCGTGCAGCTCTCCTACTTGGCCTGGAAGTGTTTCAAAGACATTAACAAAGAAACACTTAACCTGCTGGAAAACAAAGTAGGTGAAAACTCTGGAAGTCATGGGCGTAGGCAAAGATTTTCTGAACGGAACCCCAATTGCACAAAAAATAACATCGAGAATTAACCAGTAGCATGATATCAAGTTTAAAATCTGCAAAACAGAGGAAACAATGAACAGAGTGAAGAGGCAGCCTGCAGAATGGGAAAAATTTTGTCAGCCAATCCTCAGAGTACTAATATCTAGCATATATAAAGAATTTGAAAATAGACTTTCCAAAATAAAAGACTCACTCAAAAATTACCAGTTGAAATGAATAGAGACTTCTCAAAAGAAGAAGTACAAATGGTGAACGACTGCATGAAGCAGCACTCAGTATCTTTGGCCATTAGAGAAACACAAATCAAAACCACTGTGAGAGTCCAGCCCACTTCAGAAGGACCGGTCATCATCTGGGACTCAAAAATCCACAAAACAGGACGTGGAGGAAATGGAACCCTTTCACATTGTTGATAGGAATGTAAACTAGTGCAAATGCCGTAGAAATAAGGATGGTGACTTCTCTGAAGACTAAAAATAGAGATTCTATTTGGCCTGGCTCCACCTCTTCTAGGTATCTTCCCCAAACAGTTTACTACATCACACTATAGTAATACATGCACAACCAGGTTTACAGCAGCACAACTCGTAATTAAATCTTGGAGGCAGCCTATGTCAACAGGTGAGTGGAAAAAAATGCAGTATTACATATATACACAGTGGAGTACTACTCAGCCACAAGGAGGGATACATTTGAATGATTTGTAGAAAATTAGATGGGTCTTGAGATCATAATGTTGAGTGAAATAAATCAGAAATAGAAGATTAAACATCACATGGTTTCTCTATAATGATACCTTCAAAGTATAAATAATTTAAATTACAGAATAATTAGATGCCAGGAAACAAGGAGATAGGCTTTCTGGAGAGAGGAACAGGATTGGGGAATAAGGAGAGATGGGAGGGAGGAGTGAGGAAGGGGAGGTAAAAAGCATCAAGATACAACAGATACATGTACTAGTTCCCCACAATGAGTGTATTCATTATGTGCCACTAACATGACAAATAAAAAAGTGGGGGAACTTGTACCTGAGTAAAGTCTAGAATGGAAGTGGTGAACCTGCACACATGAGCTGCAGTCATCTGCACCACTGAGCGGCTGACAAGGCAGCATCACTGATCTAGCGGTGTAGGTGTGTGACCACAGCCTTTCTAAGGTGAAACGTAAGGGGTTGTCTCTGAGCCTCCAACAACCAAGGAAGAGCTGCTGTTCTGAGTGAGCCTATTTGAGTTTTAGAGACAATACATTCCTCATTTGATTGTGCTCTCAAAGGCATTTACAGAAAAGCTGCTAGCTTTGATTTTGATCCAGAGAAGAAAGCCCTGAAAAGGTCTAGGTTGCCAGGCAAGCAGCCCTGCCACACCAGCCATGTGATCTAGCAGGTGTTTGAGGTGTCAAGTTCAGCGGCTGGGAGTCTTTGCAAGACCTCTGTAGTTGAATTGCACCTATAAACTGGACACAGCCATGCTCCATAGAATCACCCTGAGACCTGGGGTGCCTTAGAACCGAGTATCAGATGGTCAACCCAGCAACGAAGTTGGGTATGCATGGCGGTGCTCCAATGTCAAATGAAGTAGTGTGTGATCTACTCTGAAGAAGTGCCCCAATTGCCCATGGCTCTGATTCCTGCTACACTGGCCTCTTCAGTGAGCCTGTACATATGGCTTCTCAGGGAGTTGACATTATTAACTGCTTACTATTATTAATTGACAGAGGAAGAGAAAGCTCCAGCCTGGCTTATAGATAGTTCTGTGTGGTAGGTAAGCACAGTTGAGAGATAAGAAGAGAGATAAAGAGCCTTTATTGCAGGCACTGGAGGGCTTCAAAAGAATGCAAGGTCCCTGGGATGAGAACAAAGAAGAGGAAGTACTTTTATCAGGTCTGGCTGGGGGGGGCAGTTTGAGAGGTGGGCAAAATGATATACCTACAGCTGATTTGAAGGAGCATAGACCTGTGCAAAACAGGAAACAGAAATGTTTACTGGGGGCCAGGGCTGGAGCGCTTGGGGGGTTGTGGTGTCTTGGGATTGGAGAGGGCTCAGTGCATGCGCAAAAAGGGAGCAAGAGGTTTATTTCTGGAAGTAGAAGGAGAACACAGAAGTTACTTTTGGAGAGATAAATTGTGTTTAGGGGCCTGGTGCCAAATTGGACGGATGTCATGTTAGAGATAGCTAAGCTCCAGGCTGGCCAAATTTACCAGCACCACCTGAAAGTGGACAGGTACCATATGGTAGCCCCTCTCTGGGTTGCACACGAAGGACAGTCCCAGTGGATGGAACTTTGGGCAATGAGCCTGGTCCTGGACATTTTTAGAAGGAGAAATTCTAAGTGACTATGTACTGATTCATGGCCCATGGCCAGTGGTTTAGCTAAATGGTCAAGGAACTGGAAGAAACAAATTAAAAAGAGTGACAAAGAGATTTGGAGAATGTACCTGTGGAAAGAGCCCTCTGCATGGGAAAAAGGCATGAAAATATTTGACTTCCACATGAATGCTCACCAAATGGTGGCCTTAGGAAAGGAAGGTTTAATAAACAAGTGGTAAGCAAGTGGCCGGTTCTGTGACTCCCAGCGAGGCTTTCCTTCAGCCACTTGTCTTTGGCCAGTGGGTTCATGAACAAGACAGCCATGAAGGAATGGGATGGAAAGTGTGCACCACAAACTTCAGCTCTCTAAGGCAAAGCTGACTGTGGCCATCAGGGAGCGCCTGACTTCTAGAAGCCCACACTACCACTGTGCCCCTGGGATGAAGCCATTCTCTGGGGCGATAGAGCAGCAAGTTCATTCTGTTGAACTTCTTCCACCATAGAACGGGCAGTGTTTTGTTTTTATTAGAATAAACTCTTGGGGTGTAGATTTGCTTTCCTTGCATGCCTTGGAAATGTTCATGCCTAACTTACAAAAACTTATAAAGGCTTTATCTGCCCATTGTGGAATTGTACCCAACATTGTTTATGATGAAGAAATTTTCTTCACGGCCCAAGAACTGGAACAATGGGCTCTTGCTTAGTGAATTGCCCAATTTCACTGCGTTTTGCACCATCCTATAACTACTGGCTTGACTAATTGTAGAAGGACCGGTTAAAGTGCCAGACAGGTGGCCAAAAGCTGTGCGTGACTTGATTCAGGTTCAATATATGGTACAATTTCTTCCACAGTCAGGATTTACAGATCTAAGAATTGAGGAGCAATGGCACTACACATAATTATTCCTGGGATCACACTGTATTGGATTTTGATCACTATGACAAAATACCCAAGAGAACCAACTTAGGAGGAAGAAAAGTTTACCTTGACTGATGGTTTCAGAAGCTTTTTCATGATTTCTTAGTCCATCACCTTTGGGCCTATGGGGACATTTACATCACGGAGGGATCACATGGCCAGGGAGCTGCTTTCCTCATGGTGGCCAGGCAGAAATCTAGAGAGAAAGAGAAGGAGCTGGGGTCTTGGCACTCCCTCTAAGGGCCCAGCTCGTGTCCTAACTTCCTCCCAGGAGGCCCCAGCTCCTAAAGGCTCTGCCTCTTTTCAGGAGCAACACTCAACACTTGAACTTTTGGGGTTTAAAATATAAACTCTAGCACCTGCTAGCTAAATTTTTACTTCCTGTTCCCATCACTGCATGCTCTGTTGGCCTAGAGGCTTTAGTTCCAGAGGGAAGAATGTTTTCCCCAAGAGACAAAACAATGATTCCATTCAACGAGATGTTAAGGCTGCCAACCAGCCACATGGGGCTTCTCATGCCTTTGAATCAACAAGCAAAGAAGGACCTACTGTACTAGCTTGGTGACTGGTACAGACTACCAAGGGCATTTGGGCTGCTGTCCCACAAAAAGTATGAGGAAGGGTACGACCGGCATACAGGGGACCACTCTGGCATCCCATTACATACCCTGTCAATGGGAAACTATAATAACTCAACTCAAGCAGAACTACAAATAGCCTAGATCCTTCAGATTCCGCCAGGTAATCAGCTTTGACCCACTGACATGCTTGCTGTAGACAAAGGGAATATAGCATGGAGAGAGAAAACCAGTTCTAAATTCCAGCTACAGAAATGAAGACTGTAATTAGATCCTGCCTTGTTTTGTTAAACAAATATCTATTATTTATTCATTAAACATATACCTTTTGCCTCCTCTCTTAATATATTATGTAGTATGAGACATACAACATTTATATCAATATTTAAGTATTTTTAATATTATAGTATTAAATTTATGAAGTAGTAGACTTATAAATTTCACTCAAGGAATTTACCTGTTTTCTGGGAAGAATGAGGGTGTTTCTTGTTGTCCATAGGGTAGTTGTGTCACATGAGGATGAACTATGACTTTATTATTGCCTTTATCTGCAAATTAAGTATAGTTTAAGGAGTTGTGTGGATGCCAAGTCGAGAAAGTGTGGACTTGTAATAATTATAGGAGTTTACTTAGTGGTACTGAGGGATACCCAGATAGCTGGTGTGGTGGGTTGACAGCTGGTGGTCAACTTGTAATAACCAGCTGAACTGAGTCAGTGTGGCGCTGGTACAGTTGGCCCACCTGTACCAACATGATTCCTGCCAACATGAAGATGAGAACTGAAGAGGAGCGTGTAGTGTGCTTGGTTCTCCTGGGTGCTGTTGGTTCTCTTGCTGCTGTTGGTTTTCCTGGAGGAGCTCACTGAGCTTCTTTGGATCTCAGCTGTTCTCATCGTTGGAGGAGCTTGGGACCTCGTTGTTGCTGGGGATGGCTGTGGTATTTTTCAGGAGAGCTCTGGGCCTTACTTTGAGCACCGCTTCCTGGCTCCAGTGCAGATCCCTCAGCCCGCTGGCACAGATCCTTCATCCCACTGGCGCAGACTTTCTGGCTTCCACCACAGACCTTTGGGCCTTCCCAGCACAGATCCTTGATACAGACTTGCATGGGACGTTGTCATGGTCTCTGTGTCATCAGCTGCACTCACACAGGACATTGCCATGGGACTCAGGCACTCAGCTGGCTTCTTTGGAGTCTGTCGTGTGTGGACAGATCTCCCGCACTCTTTTGCACTCAACTCATTGGGGGACTATTATAAAATAATATTATAAATCATGTGTCACATATTAAATTGTTCTCCTTGCAAACTCTGACTACAACAGGCAGAAAGCACAACTCTGGGTGTGTCTGTGAGAATGTTTCCAGAAGAGACTGGCATTTGAATCAATAGGCTGCATAAGGAATAACACCCCCAGCCCAAAGTAAGCGGGCACCATCCAATTCGTTGAAAGACCAGATGGCAGAAAGAGGCAGAAGAAGCGTGAATTCACTCTCTCCAGGAGCTGGGACACCTTTGTGCTCGACTATCAGCAATCCAGGCTCTCCAAAGGACTTCCAAGCAGCACCCCCAAGACATCAGGCTTTCTTCCTTGGACAAAGAGTTCTCATCTCAGCAAACCAGAGTCTGTCTGACGGGAGCCTTTCAGCTTACCGAGAGCCCCGCCTATAACTTCTCAGTCTTCATAGTTGTGTGAACCCATTTCCCCAGGAACTCCCTTCTTATCTCCTATCTTACCACCTCACCTTACCTTTCCATCTTATTTTGTTTAGCTACCCATCCATCCTATTAGTTTTCTATCCAGATAATGCTGATTAATATACCTTATTTATTATATATTCAACCTCCATTTGCATTTAAAACTTTTATGGTGTTTCACTGATACCAATACCGTGCTACCTTAGGGAAGATTTGTAGTATATTTCTTTATTAAGCAGGACTAGTCTAATGCTTCTGTTATAGTTGTTTTTTAAAGAAATGCCCAGCTATTCTTGCTTGTGTATTCTTATGTGTAAACTTTACAGTCCCCTTGTCCTACTCTACTCCATGTATATAGTAATACATATAATATATTAATTTGAATATAAACTTTACTTAGTGGTGACGTTTTTGCACTGCTGAGCCTCCTATTTAACAACCTAATATGAATTTATATTTGTTCGAGTCAATCTTTGTGTCTGGTAAGAAGCAATTAATTTTTAAATATTTTATTCATATAGGTGCTACAATGTTTAAAGATATTTCCTTGTACTTAATTTTCTGTTTCATGTTGCAAAACTGTTGTTTCTTATGATAAATTCTAATTGGTTATTTTTGGCATATCCAAAGGCCAATATGAATTCCATCTTCTAACTTGTAAAGATTGGAATATAGAGCTATAAAAAATTTGCATTTTTGTACCTAGGAATTTATTCACTCTCATAACTTACCTACCTTTAACTTCTCTTGGAGTCTCCACATACTTGTTTATGTCAACTGTAAGTGAAGGCCTTTTCACTTTCTAACCTCTTGCATTTCGTTTTCTGGGCATAAGGTACCAGGTGGAGCTGCCAGAAAGAGCACAAAGTTCCTACTTTACTGCTCATATCAAATCGAAAACTTTCAGTATTTTTTCATGAAACAGTTTTGACATTATGTGTTGCTAGACACTGACCCCAGGGCCTCATGTATGCTGAGCCAGCATTGTGCCACTGACCTCCCTCCCAATCCTTGGCGAAGGACGTCCGCTGATGCTTTGTCTGTGTCTATTGAGATGATCCATGGAAATGACACACACTGTTTCTTTAATGTAAGACTAACATTGCTGTGATGGGATAAAACTAAGTTGGTTGTATGAATAATATTAGTATTGGTGGATCTAAATTTCTAATATTTTAAAGAATATTTTATTTATGTACATAAGAGAAATTGGTCATCTATCATCTTTCTCAATTTAACCCTGAAAGGTTTGATAGCAATAAAAACAAAGATACAAAATTTCAAAACAAAATAGTATGAGAGTATCAATGGTTAATATGTTGTGTATTATTATCTTCAAAGTATGTGCTCAGATTACAAGATACAGGCACAAGAAATTGATCAAGCAAAAAAAGTATTTGTCCTGCTTTGTGTTCACTGAGTTTCATGGATCTGTGGTTTGCAATTTGTTACTTCAAACACTATCTCTCTATCTATCTATCTAATCTCCCTTTCATTATTATTTTTTTTTTTGTAGCTTAAGCTGTTCTTGAAGTCACTATGTAGCCCAGGCTAGCCTTGAACTCACAGCAATCCTCCTGCCTTAGCCTCTCCAGTGTTGAATTACAGGTGTGCACCACTTTGGTAATATTTTCTCCCTTTCTTTCCCTGTTTCTTCTCTTTGTTAGTTTTGTACTCATCAAGTACTTCTTGGATATGTTGCTTTAGCGTTCATGGTCTTTCTTCTCTTTGCATTTTGGGTTGAGAAGTTTTTTGGCATCCCCTTGTGTTCACTGATTCTCTCCTGCACCATATCCAGATTCTTCATGAGCTTCCAGACATTCTCCCTCTCTGCTACCGTGTTTTCCCCGCTTTATATCTAGCACATCTTTGTGATTCTTAGAGTTTCCATCTCTTTGATTACATTATCTATCTGCCCATATGTGTTGTCCACTTTTCCTGTTAGAATCATAGCATGTTAATCATTATTGTTTTAAATTCTTGGTCTCATAATTCTAGCATCCCTGCCACATTCGAGTCTGTGTCTCTTTAGGCTGCATTTTCTTGTAGTGGGCCTGCATAGTTTCTTGTTGTTGTTGTTGAAAATCACACTGTAGCTTCAGTGTGCTGTGGGCTTGGTGGGTTCCTGCGCACGACTGGGGGTAGAACCATTAAGAGGGTAGGCCTGTGGGAGGACCAGGCCCATAGAGGCTGTGCTTTTGAGAGGATATTTGCATCTAGCCCTTCCCCATCTCTTTCCTTCCCAGTTACTCTGAGATGAAGAAACTCCCTGCTAGGCACAGGCACTGTGACATCCTGTGCTGTCACATTCCCAAAGCACCGGGTCTGAGAATCTATGCACAGAAACTTCCAAAATGGTAAGCCAAAAGAAACCTTCCCCCTTGTTAAGTGGATTATCACAGTTATTTTGTCCCAGTGACAGAAATTTGATTAATATTCCCTGACATGAGGTACTCAATAAAAGGAACTGAGATAAATCTGGTCCTTGTGTGTGTCTGTATGTTTATTTAGCCGGAAGTTTATTATGTGTTGTGACTGTAGGTATCAGAAGCTAAAATTTCTTGGGTCTGTTTTTCTCTTAGTTTGAGGGGTAGGGAAGAAGTATGAGACTTATTTTTAAATAAAGTCTCAGTTCTTTCAATAGACATCGTTATTATACAACAGGAGCCCTGTTGACGTGGCGAGGATGCGTGTGTGTGTGTGTGTGTGTGTGTGTGAGCATTCTCTAGTCCCAGTCCTAGGTCTTGGTACAGAACCTGTATCTTTGGGCTGTGACCATCATATCTGCTTCTTAGTTTCTTCCCTCCTTAGGTAAGAGGATGACAAGAGGGGATTATTGCTGAGTCTGTCCCTCTCTCCAGCTCTCTCTCCATGTCTCCTAAGGGTATTGGAAAACCCTTCCCCTTGAGGGGAGGCCTTGGCTCTGAGTGTGTTTCAGAGTGGCTACTCTTCCCCCTCCGCTGTCAGAACTTGAGGGTCTTTTACTCTGATTGACCTTCAGTATGCAAACCTTGCAGAGCTTGGGAGATAAAATTCAAAAAAGTGTGAACTTAACATTCACTTTTGTTGCTAACGAACCTCTAATACTGCATCCATTGCAGGACAGGTTTCCCTGGCTGGTGTTGGCTGCTGTTGGGCCTTTTAGTCTATGGTTTTTTCCCCATGAAGATTTCCTATCTGTTATGGGTTGTGTCTAGATGTCCCTCCAGTCTCCTTTGGTCATAGTGGTAGTTTTGTTTTGTTTGTTTTGTTTTGGAGGCGGCTGAATCTAGAGTGTGTGATTGATTAGTGGTGCAATGGTGGGATTAAAGGTGGGAGATTTCTGGATCAAGTCCCTGGATTGGCCCTGTCCTAATTCTGGTACACTGGATATAAGGGACAGAAAGAGGCTGGTCTTGCCCCTGTTTGTTGCTTTGCCAGTTTCTGTTCACCTTGACTGTTCTCTGCCAAGCCACTTTCCATTGGAGCCAGGCAATTATTGACTGGAACCTCTACAAACTACAAGCTAAATAAACATTTTCTCACAGAACTAGAGCAAACAATCCAAAAATTCATTTGGAACCAAAAGGTACCCAGAATAGCAAAAGCAATTCTGGACAACAAAGGCAAGGCAGGGAACATCACAATCCCTGACTTGAAATTATACTATAAAGTACTGTGATAAAAACAGCAAGATACTGGTGAAAAAACAGACCCAATGATCAATGGAACAGACTAGAAGATGCAAAAACCACTCCAAAAACACTCAGTCACTAGATCTTTGACAAAAGGGCCAAACACATTCGCTGAAAGAAAGATAGACTGTTCAATAAATGTTACTGGAAAAACTGTCTTTCCACATACCAAAGACTAAACCTAGACCCACATCTATCACCAGGCACTAAACTAAAATCAAAATGGATCAAAGATCTAAATATTCAAACAGAAACACTAACTGTGCTGGAAGATGGAATAGGTAGAACTGTTGCAGGCAGCTGAGTTAGTCAGAAATACTATAGGCAGTGAGTCAGGGCTAGGCCCTCAACAGAGCCAGTGCAGACACCTGGCAGCTGCAGGGGAGACAGACACCTCCTGCCGTGGGCCAGGCCTCAAGACAAAGGATCAAACAAATGCATCTACATCCTGGGGACTGATATTCTAATTAGTTCTCTCCCACCCTAGAGTCACTGTCCCATCCCCTTAGGGGAAAGGTCGCAGCTCCAAGAATGCCCTCCTCCTACGTGACTTGGTTTCCCATTCTTCCTTAGTGTCATCAGTTTTACCTGAACTATTGATCTTATTGGCTAACTATAGTGATGTCCCACTTTATGCTCATCTGCTTGGTGAGTTCCCAGTCTTTCCCCACCTTGAACCCACGGTTTTGCTATATAAAAGTCCTGGAAAAGTCAGAGTCTTGGGCAACCTGCTCAGGACCCCCTTCTGTCTCTCTTCAGACAGAAACTTTCTTTCTCTCAATAAATATATTCTACTCTTCACCTCCCTTGTTCTTAAAATGCATTCTTCAATTTTAGAGAACACGAACTTGCGTACATAGTAGGTTGGGCATTTCATTCCCCTATATCATTTGAAAGTCTTCCACCGAGATTGATTCCCCTATATCAGAACTCTGGAAGACACAGGTATAAGCAAGGACTTTATGAACAAAACCCTGATTGCACAGGAACTATCACAAAGAATCAACTCAGATCTCATTAAAAAGCTTTAGTACAGAAAAATAAATCACCAACAGAGCAAAGAAACAACCCCACAGAGTGCAAAATACTTATGCCAGCTGTTCCTTAGACAAAGGACTTACATCTAGAACATAGAAGGAACTGAAAAAAAAATCAAAGTTCAAAGACCCAATGCAAAAATGGGCATCTGAGATAAATAGACACTTCTCATATGAAGATGTACAAATGCCAATATATGAAATATTCATCACTGGTCTTTTGAGAGATGCAAATTAAAACAACACTGAGATTCCATCTTACCTCAGAAAGAATGGCTGTTACCAAGAAAACAACTAAAAAATAAAAAAGAAGACAACTAATAACAGGAGAAGCAGCCAACCCAGTCCCTGCATGCCACCATTGCCACCTGGACTCTCCTGTGGGTAGCCAGTGTGAGCCAGGAGAACCAGCCAGCCATGCCTTGGAGAAACCACAAGTGTCTGGAGAGCCTACCTCATACCCCACTGCCTCCTGGGGAACTTGAGTGAGGAGAAACCCAGGTGCCTGATCCATCCCCCTACACTGTGGATAAGTATCCAATATGGGAAGCATCTGAGACTCCGACAACCCACTCATCTGGAGGAACCCAGGAAAATGTCAAGACAAATAAGCGAAAGGTGACACAGAACAAGTCCAGGAGACATAGACATGGAATAAAGTGGAAGTCACACACCTGAAATTTCTTGGATGATGGCAACTGAAGTAAAGAAACTACTTCATGAGGTTGTAAAAGAAATCAGATCAGAAACATTATTTGAGTTAAAAGAATAAATGACAAACATAATAAAAGGGTTGCTGGGAATATCTACAGAAGACAGATAAAAAAAGAGGAGCATAGGAGAATGAGGGAACCCTTGAATGAACAATGTAGAGAAGAATTGGAATGCATGAAACAGACTCAAAGAGATATCCGGGAAATCAAAAACTGCACTGAAAGCTGGCAAAACTGCTTGAAAGAAACTGATGGTGGACTTTCACAGCTTGATTCAGGATGGCAGTTAGCAAGCATGAAAAGAAAGATCTCTTAAAAATAACAAGGAACCAAGAAATAACAATTCTACAGCTGCAAGATGACACAAAGAAAAATAATTTAAGAATGATAGATGTCAGTGAAAAAGCAGAAGGCAACACAAATGATGTAGAGAGACTACAGAAGTGATAGCTGAGCATTTCCCAGGCATGGGAAAAGGACCTGGTATGTAGATAAGCGAGGCACACAGAACTCCAATCAGCCACAACCAAAAGAAATCTACACCCAGACATAAAATAATCGAGATCCCAGATATTTTGCACAAGAACAGAATATTAAAGGCTGTTAGAGAAAAGAAACAGATCACCTATAAAGGAAAACCCATTGGAATCACAACAGACTTTTTTGTGTGTGTGTGCTGGCAACTTTCCTCAGGTGGACCTTCTGCACTCAGCACCACACTGCTTCAATTCAGCTGACATTTAAGTTGACCACCAGTTACAAATTCACTGCATCAGTTAAAAAATCTTAAGTCTGGCTGCCTAGAGATGATCTTAGTGATCAGCCATTGACAGGTTAGAGTTCGCGCCTAACCACCTTGTTCCACTGGGCTGATAGTTTTGTGTCTGAGGTGGGAAATATATTGCGTCCCGGGCCATGTCCAGGTCTGCCCAGGCTTGTGTTCCCTTCCCCGACGGACTCTGATTTCTGAATTGGCAAAATTCTTATTTCTGCTTTGAACATTGCTGGCAGAGATGAGCAGTGTCTTAGTCCATTTTGCTGTGGTATGACAGAAATACTTGCAACAAGGTCATTGATAAGGAACAGAAGTGTATTTCTTGCAGTTCTCTTGGCTGTCAAGCTTCAGATCAAGGCATTGGCTTCTGCTGATGTTCTTGTCTCCACTTCCAGAGGGGAGGACACTGTCTTCATATGCAAGAGCAAAAGAGAGACTCCTTGTCTCATCTCGTCTCTTGTACCAGGGATTGAACTCAGGACCTCACGCTTGCCAGGCAGGCGCTTGTGCCACTGAGCTAAATCCCTGGCCCAATCTCTCCCCTCTTTGGGGTTGTGTTGATCTAGACCTCATCCTCTCCCATCACCCCTCAGCGTGGCACTGGGCATTGAGTTCCCAACATGCGAGTGGGGGGCATTCAGGTGATGGTGGGAGAACGGCCACAGCCCTCTGGAGTCTCCTTGGTTACACTCCTTCATATCAACAAATGAAAACACAGCTGCATGATGTTCCGTAACAAATGATTTTTACATGTATTGTTTAGCTCCAATATGTAGGTTTTAGATAATGGTCAGAGAGACTTTATTTAAAAGAAAACTTTATTTATATTTGCCTTTTCTAAAATTCCGGGTTATAATGCTGATTTGTTGTGGTCAATCTCAGAAACCTACGGATGCGAATGAAGTCCCCCCAGGCAGGCTCAGCCTCCTCTCTCGGCCACGAGGAGGGGAGGCCGCTGCCTTCGCGCTCCGGGAGCCTGTGGTTTACATCTGTCTTCTCTTCTTCCCAGTGTAGCATTTGCCTGTGTTCTGACTTCCTAAGTAAACTCCAAAGCCATGGTCCTGAGTGATACATGTTTTTATTTTTTAAAATGTTGTGGTGGTGGGTGTTGAACCCCAGGCTTTTGCACTGATGCAGGTGGATTTGATTTGATGTGGGGACAGGATCTGTCTCACTCAGGTGCTAAGTTTCCCTGGCACATCTCAAATGAGCGATTCTCCTGCCTCAGCTTCCCCTAGTGTGGGATTCCAGGCCTAAGCCATCCCATTCGGCTCAGAGCTCAGGTTTAATTGCTTCTCCAGCTCAAAATGTGGAGTTAGTGTGGTTCTGTCCTGCTGGAAAGGCTGCTCCCCGCCTCTACCTCTATTCCTAGGTGACCCAGAGGCCTGCAGTCGCCAAGGCCCTTGGCTTCTCTGACACCCTCCAGCTATGTCTGTGAGCATTTGCGAGATATTAGTCATCTTATGGGGAACAGGATATATCTGTCACTTCTCCCCTGTGAAACCCTCCCTTCCACAGGGTTTATTTTAAGCAATGTGTGAAAAGAGATGATTTCACAGGCAACCCTGTGACAACACTGGCATTTGCCAACATGCAGATCCGTGGTGGTCCCCGGCTGCTGGCCTCTTGGTCCAGCAGGGCCGGGGGCACCCCAGGCGGAGGCAGGGCCCCCCTCACCCCAGCTTGGAGGCTGCATGGACATCAGAGGCCCTTAGGTCCTGGTGGGGATAGAGCGGCCTGTGCCTTTCCATTCCTCCATGGCCACTCCACGGATACCTGCTCCGGGCCAGGACCTGGGCAGCTGCCCTCCCCTTGCAGGCTGGATCAGGATGGAGGGGTGTCCTTCTCCCGCTCCCTCTGGGCTATGCACCCTGGGTGAGAAAAGCCGGGGGCTGGATGCGAGCTGCGGCCTCCGCCCATCCCACAGGAGTTTCTATGGCAACTTCCCGAGAGGAATCTCCAGGGCCTGCAGCTTCTGCCACAGTAACCCAGAGAGGGGAGACAGTGTGGTGCGAGGGGTGGGCAGAGGGCCTGGACGGGGGAGGTAGGACCCTGGGCCTCTAGGGAGCCCAGAGAGCAGGAGGCTGGGGTCCTGGCCCAGGTTCTCCCGACCCCAGGGGCGGGTGGCACTCAGGTCCATCCGAGCGTCACCTGCTGGGTGACCTGTACCCAGAAGTGGCCAGTGGTCGTGTGGATTAAGAGGCAGGTGACCTGCAGCCCCTCTCCCACCTTTCCTGGGAAGTAAAGCAGGACAAGCCAGGCTGGATCCCACGGGGGCTGCCAGTGGGTGTCTATAGAATAGGAACGAATTATGCAAGCAGATGGCTTGACGGAGAGACAAAAACCGTGGATAGAAAAGCTCTCTCATCGTGGAGATGCTAATTTTTGACTGTTAATGATACAATTTTAGATATCAAAGGTGTCTTCTGGCTTTTAAGTATCTTCAGCCCCCAAATAAAATCTTTCAGCAGGACATTGCTTCACACATGCACAGACATTCGGATTCCCGGGATCCGTGTCCTACACTTAACACTCGGGTACTGAGCCCTGGTCATTTAGTCCAGCAGTGAGTCCAGGCTGCAGACATCCTCCCCACACCCTGGGGAGGAGGGAGATACAATGCAGAGATCAGCAGAGGAGCCAGGGCAAGTTAACCATGGCAGCCACGGCCACAGACTGCCTGGGGGAGGGGGTTCAGCGGCTCCTTGGGGATGAACCCACTTTGGTTGGGTCTTCAGAGCTGAGGCCGAAGGCAGCTCCACTGGAGGCGAGTCCTGAAGTGGACAGGGGTGGGGAGAAGGCCCTGGTGCGGAGGCTAAGCTGTGGCTGACCCTGTTCTTGCCTGTGTCCCTGGGAGCTGTCTCCAGGAACCGATTTTCTCTCCAGGAGGCAATAATTATCCCTCCTCTCCAGGCTGCTGAGAAGGATTAACTCGGAGAAGAAGTTCTCTAGCTCCTGGTGCACAGCAGGCACTTCATGGATTATAAGGAGAAGGATTTTAAAAAGGAAAAGCAGAACTGTGCAAGCTGGACCTTAATACTATGTTATAATGTTCAAGAATGGAGCTGAAGGGTCCTCTTCAAGTGTAGAGAGGTGACATCACTGGCCCACTTTGGGACGTTTCTCTAAAAATTCTCAAATGAAGTTAATTTGTCAGCTCACTCTCAGCCCAAGCGATGCCCTGGGAGCTCATCTATCTGCTGGTCCCAAAGCCAGCTGCCTTTCTCACAGTCAGATATGCAGTGGGAAGACAGTGGAGCCCTGTGGACAGGTGTGTTCTGGGGGGGTCCTAAGCCTGTGCCTGCAGCTCCTGCACTGATCTGTGGGGAGGGCGCAGGGAGAGATGGGCACGGATACAGGGCGTGTGCACTCCTGGGGGTGGGCCCACGCACAGATGCCAGGGAACCCTTTGGCCTACACCTTTGCCTCAGAGAGTGGATGCCCTGTCATATCTTCAGGTGCATTTTCTCAGTCTACTGTGCTCACTCAGCTCTTACCTTCTAGGGACATGGCAGCCATCTGCCCAGCAAACTTGTGTCCAAATGGGACACCCCAAGGTGTAGTGTACCCTCCAGATTTGTGCGGGGACATCTGAAGAACTACGGGAATTTTTCCAACAAGGGAAAGCCAACGGGCCAACTGGTGGTACAAAAGAAGTGGGGATTTACAGCCAAGGGGCAGGTGAAGGTGGGGAGATGGGCAATCGGTAAGATGAACGGAGCAGGGCGAGCTGGGCTCTGGGTAAAGCGACCTAAGAGGTCTCTTGCTAAAGACAGGCTGGGAAGACGGGACCCCACCTGGGGAAGGGAAGGGGAGGAAGAAACCACTCAGACGTCACCGTGATCAGATGCTGAGGGCGGAGACCCTGTGACCCTGGCTCACAGTTAGTGACGCGGAGACGAACTCAGCAGTGCAAAGGCCGAGGCCCAAGGGAAGGGGAACAGAGGGACCGCCTAGAGTAGAGCACTCCTGCGGAATCAGGGCCTGGGGCCTCCTGCTGCTCAGCCCCTTCCTGTCCCCTGCCTGTCTTCTCCACTCTGGTCTCTCCTGCTGCCACGTCCCCCACACCGCTCTTCCAGGACTCTGCACTCAGGGTCTGTTCCTGGGGAACTGACCCGGGACAGCTGGTGTGGAAGCCAGGCTGCGAAGCAGCACCTGAGCCTGTGGCCGGTGAGGGGAGAGGGGTGGCGTGCGTGTTGACAGCCATGGGTCACCCAAGGGAAGTGGAGCCAAAAGTACACTGGCCCATGAGGTCACACGGACACTCAGGACACGTGGGACAGAGTAATGACACGGATGAACATTCTCGGTTCTTTTCGGTGCAGTGGATGCATGAATAGAGCAAGTGCGGGCTTACTCTGGGCAGTTACTGTCTGAAAGCACAGTGGGGTCCCCAGGTGCAGCTGGGCTAGCTGAGGCGTCTGCCCCAGGGGATCCACTGGAGCGTCTAGCATGGGATGTGGGATGCTGATCTGGAAAGTATCTTTAAGAGAGACCATTTAAAAGCAATTTTTTGGTTCCAGCAAAATTCGGAGGGAAGCACAGGGTTCCCATAATACTCTCTCCCACTCCACTACCAGCACCCCACTGCAGCAAGCCCACTAGAGAGAAATGCAGACACTTGAGCTCCCTGCACCACCCTTGGTCTCTGTCATTTATAACACATTTCCTCAACTATTTTCTCTCCAGGCCAGGCACGGTGGGGTATACCTGTAGTCCCAGCTACGCAGGAATTGGGAGCCAGCCTGAGAAACATACAGACCCTTCTCTTCAACTTTTAAAATCCTATATACATTTAGAAATAAATAAGCACGTGTTGGAGACAGTGTTATAATTCTGCTTTACCTGTCAAATAGAATGGGAAAAATTCAGTAGCAGACAGAAAATGTATTTATCTTTCAAAAAATTTTTCCATTGTTTTTCTCATGTTTTGATACTTCCCGGTTCATTCTGTCATTATTTCCACTTTGTTTAGGGAACTTTGCTTCATCACCCTTTTAGGGTAAGTTTGCTTTTGAAAAACAGTCTTAATTTTTCATTGTGTAAGAATGTGTTGGTTTCTTAGTCTGAAATCTCTTTAACTAGGCATAGAATTCTGAATTAGCTGTTCATTTATTTCCAGCACTTGAACAATGTACTTATTCCTTCTGACATTTACTGTTTCTGATGAGAAATCCCCAGCGATTCCAGCTGGGTCTCCTGCCTCTGCATAGTATCTCATTTAGCTAAGATTGCCTTCAGGCTTTTTTCTTTGTCTTTAGTTTTCAGGAATCTGACTATGATGCATCTTGATATGGATTTCATTGGTTTTCATGTTTAGGGTTTGCTCAGCTTCTTGAATCCATACATCTGTTTTTTTGAAAAATTTTGGAAGTTTTCAGCAGTAACCCCTCATCTCTCTCTGGAATTGTGATGATATAACCATAATTCCCTATGTCCACAGGGCTCTGACTCATGTTCTCTGTTAGTTAGATCAGATAATTTCCATTCCTGTGTCTTCAGGCTCATTGATTCTTTTTTCTTCATATTGTTGAGCATATTTGTTGAGACCCTTTAAAATTTATTTTATTATTGTATTTTGTGCTCTAAAATTTGCTTCTTTATATCTTCTTTTTCTTTGCTGAGACTTTATAATTTCCATTTCATACATCTATTTGTGAATGCTCATTGAAGAATTCTTGTGATACCTACTTTAAAATGTTTGTGAGCGAATGTTAATAGGTCTGTCATCCAAGTGTGGCACTAGTTATCTTTTTTTTTTTTAAACTGAAATTTGTATCTTCCTGACTCATGGAATAGCTCATGAACCTTTTCATAGAGAAATGAGTATCCTAGGCCTAGCACTAGCCTTTTTATCAAATGAGTCCCTCTGACATCCGCCCTTCAGGGAGGGAAGGGCAGGTTTTGTTTTTTCTATAGGTTACGCTGGATGTTGAATGACCATCATTTTAACATCTGCTGTCTTGCTAGGGTGAGCTGGTGGACTGAGGAGTTCAGGTCCCTCCCTCGGCCTCCATTAATACTCCAGGGAGAGGAAGACACTCCTGATTAACGCTGGCTGGAGTTGGATTCCCTTGGCAGGCCTCCCCTGAAATACCCCGACTGGAAGGAATGAGTCAGTGGCTTCCACGGACACCATGGGGAATGGCCTTGCTAGCTGTGGGTGGTGGTAAAGTTCCAGCTCCTTGTAATGGTTAATTTTAGATTTGAACTTCACTGACCTGAGAAATACCTAGGAACCTAGAAAAGCAGCTGTTGGCTGTACCTGTGGAGGAGTTTCCGGAGGAGTCAGTGCGTGAGTGGGGTAGGTCTGCCCGCAATGTGCCCAGGCACCATCCAATCCACTAGTGGCACAGAGAGAACGAACGGTGTCTTCCTAGAGAGCTGAGATTTGCCCATCATCTGGTTGGAGCCTCAGGTCTTTGGAATCAGAGTTACATCAGTGACCAGCTTGGTTCTTGGGCTTTAGGATTCAGAGTTGCACTATTACCTTTCCTGATTCCAGAGCCTGTGAACCTGGACCAACCTGTGCTACAGATATCCTAGAGTCTCTCGCCTGCAGAGGACCCTTAGGGAACCTCTCAGTCTCTGTAACTGCATGTCTTGGTTACTTTTCTCCTGTTGCTGGGACAAAATACCTGATGCCTGAAATGAGAGAAAGAAAGGTTGATTTAGCTCACTGTTTGTGGAGGTTTCTGTCCATAATCAGCTGGCTCCCAGGCAGGGTGGCACAGGGGCAACACTTCAAGGCAGCAGCCAGCAAAAGCATCCAGAGCAAAAGAGAGGAGAGAAAGCCTCTTTTCCTCCTTTATATTGTAAGCAGGCTCTCCTCCTCCGGGGCAGGTGAAGTACTCACACCACCTCTGTGCCCCTCTCTTGCACAGGCTGTGGATGTTCACAAAGTAAGGGTCCTGGCTCCCTGATGAGTGTCTTAGTTAAAGTTCTAAACTGTTCAAGTGACACAGTGTATTAACCATAACACTGCATAAGCCAACTCTCTCATAAATACCCTCTCATTTGTCTGTATACATACCCCACTTGTTCCTCTTCTCTAGTGAAACATGACTGTTAGACTCCCAAATAATCACCCCTCCATACCATCTCAGGAAGAGGCAAGGGTGCGTCCCTACTGAAAGATGGAGAACAAGTCCCAGCCCCTCTGTGACCCCCACCTGGCCTTCACTGAGATCTTGAGAAAAGGTGGCACATATTCCACGGCGATGAGAGTCCTTGCTCCCTACCTGGCCCTCTCTGACCCCACCCTGGTGTCGTGCAGCACTTGGACACTGCATCACAGTGCAGGGGAAGTGGATGTCGAGGCTCTGCTCTCAGCCTGTGCCGGTGGGGATATGGGTGAAACCGCAGGTTTTGTTTTTCTCTGTAGGTTACACAAGAAGCTGAACGATCACCCTTTTAACATCTGCTCTCTTGCTAGGCTGCCCCTTTCCTGATGCTCTGACCACAGAACGAAGCCATTATCTTCTTGTGTTGTTCAGTTTTTCTCTTTTCACCCACTGGTGTTTCTGAGTTGACCATTTTTCTAGCTTCAAGCTTTACATGGAAAAGACTGAAAGAAGCCCCAGGGAGCACATCACCGTGAATGCTGGGTCATGAGGTCTGTCTACCTCTCAGAGCCAGAGTTTCTAGCTGTGTCTAATGGGAAGAATTTAAAAAGTGTACATTAACTCCCTTATCCAGTGAGGGACACCCCAAGCCGTGTTTCAGGAAAACATTTTTGCTAGCTTTTGTAGCTTTCCTCAGCAGCAGCATTGGTCAGAATAACCCCATTTGTCTGGAAGGCTTGCATAGACGATATCCAGTAAAAGTCCTGGGACTTGGAAGTGGGGCTTTTGGAAGGTGATTAGACCACGAAGACCCAAATTTCATCAGTGGATGAATTCATGGATCAGGTTGACCAGATGGCCTTATTTGGAGGTGATGGAGATTTAGGAGGTGGGGCCTAGTGGAAGGACCAGATCACGGGGTTTGACCTTGGGGATTAGAGCTTGTTCCTTGCTCCTCCTCCCTTCCTCTGCTTCCAAGAAGTCCTGAGGTGGGTGGATTTCCTCCACCACACCCTTCCACTGTGTTTCCACCCCACCACAAGCCTAGAAATAATGCAGTCAGTTCATTGTGGGCTGAAACTTCTGAAATCCAGAGCCAAAAATAAACCTTATCTCCTTGAAATTGTACATTTCAGGCATTTGTCACAGCCAGAGACAGTTGACTAACATCATCATCACTTGTAGATCATGTACTATTATTGTTCCCACACAATTTTATAAAATATTTGTAATCTTTTCCATCACTTTGGAAATGTGAGATGGGGGGGCTATAGCATCAGTGATCATGCAAAGAAATGTTTGCTTAATTATGCATCACACATGCTTGTGTCAAGAGTCCAGAACAGTCAGGCACTACAGTGTGGTCACTGCTACTGACCACCATTAGAGCGATGAAATAAACCGTTAAATTCTCTCAGGGACACTTTGCATTCAGAAGAAATATCTAATGAAGTCTTGAAGGTAAGACAAACTTTCCTGGGTTTATCAGTCATGGTTCTCTGGAAAGAAAAGCAATAGATCTGTCTGTCTGTCTATCTGTTAGTCTGTCTATCTATCTATCTGCTGTAGTTTGGATCTTGAATGTGTCCCATAGGCCCATGTATTAAAACACCTGGACCCTAGGGTGAGGTTTTTGGGAGGTAGTAGACCCTTTAGGATTTGTGGGAGCTCATTAGGGGACTGAGAGTATGTCTTTGAGTCATCTTGACTTTCTCTTCTTTCTTTCTGAGCTCCAGGATATGTTGGTTACTTTTCTCTTGTTGCTGAGACAAAAATACTTAACACTCACAATTAAGAAAGAAAAGATTTATTCAGCTCAAAGACTGTGAAGGTTTCAGTCTGAAATAAGCTGGCTCCAAGGCAAGGTGGCATGGTCCTTAACCTCAGTCTCAGGCCAAGTGTCTGGACATGAGCCAAATGCAGAAAAACTTTCTGCCAAGCCATAACACACATCATCTGGAGTCCAACAACAGCAGAAACCTCCTGAGCCTGATCTTTACTGGTTTTTGGTCTTCTGAGCTCTGACCAGAATCTCCCATTCAGAAAAGCCTAAGCTGTCCCAGCTCTACTCTTTCAGGTGACATCTCTGAACCTTTCCAAGCGCTTCTCACAAGCCGTTTCCAAAGATTCTTGAACCACATGGTCAGATACAGTCCCAGCAATGACTCTGTTTCTCTGATACCAAATTCTGTGTTGGTTATTTTTCTTTCATTGCTGAGACAAAATACCTGATGCCCAAAATGAAGGAAGGAAAGATTTATTTAGTTTACAGTTGTGAATTTTTCAGTCCACCATCAACTGGCTCCAAAGCAGAGTGGTGTTGCTGAGGGGCAACCACTGGTGGTGGTGGAAGAAAGAGTGGGGAATGTAAGCCTCTCCTCCTCACTTGTATTGTAAGCAGGCTACCCGCCCTAGGGCACAAGTGGCACTCACATCATCTCCCTGCCCTCCTCTCGCACAGGCTCAGGATGTTTACCAAGTGAGGACCCTGGCCCTCTGCTGAGTCACTTAAACTTCTAAACTTCTCAAGTGACACAATCTATCAGCCATAACACAGGCCATGAAATGAACAATTTTCACTGCCACATGCTCCTTTGTTGCCATCCAGAGGGTGTAGGTGAGGCCCAGAGTATGAGTCTGTCCAGTCTTAGCCTGTATGCTGCAAACTGTAAGCCAGACTAACCTCTTCTCTCTGGGAATTCCGTTACCTCGTTATAGTGATGGCCTGTCTTTTATCTACCTGTCTATCCATCTGTCTATATAGCATCTATCTATCAAAGGAATTGGCTCATGTGAACGTAGAGACTGAGACATCCCAAGCAAGAGCTCAGGAAAGTCAATGGTATAATTCTGATCCAAGTCTGAACCACTGAGGACCAGGAGGGTCACTTGTGTAAGTTCCAGCCCAAAAGGCAGCAGACTTCAGAAAAGTCGACGTTTCAGGTCATGTAGAAAGACAGAAAACACAGCTGTCCCACTCAAGCAGCCAGGCAGGAGTCCCCTCTTCCTCACCCGTTTTGTTCTGTTCTAGCCCCTGACTGACAGGATGAGGCCCGTGCACCATGGCGAGGGCTGTCTGATTGACTCAGTCTGTGGATTCAAATTTAACCTCATCCTGGAAGATCTGAGCTCTCATAAAAACACTCAGAATAACATCTGACCAAGTGTCTGGCACACTCTAGCCGAGGATGCTGATATATAGAACTGAACACCAAACTGGGCCAGGTGGTCACGACTGCAAGACAGAGGCAGGGGGATGATAAATCCAAGCCCTCGTTGGGCACAACTAAGTGACTTTAGTGAGATCCTGTATGAAACTAAAAAATGTAAAAAGCAGGGGTGTAGCTCAGTGTGAAAGCCCTGGGTTTGATCTCCAGTGCTGGAAAAAAAAATAACCATCATTCTAGATAAAGTCACTTTAAAACAAGGAAGGTCTACTGAACAAGTAGACGAGGAGAAGGCCAGCCAGGGTCCAGAGGGGACCATTTCATGAAATAACTGGAATTCAGGGTGACACCTCTGGGAGAGGAAGAGAGGTCTTTCAGGGTCCGTTTCCACACACCAATGTGATCGACAGGTATCTAATGAAGTTACAATGAGAAATCGATGAAGAAGAATATATCATCGATTTAGAGATGAAAATAGCTCCCAGAACACTAGAGATAGGATGGCTTTTAACTTTGCTGACCCAACTAATATTCAAGTGGGAAAATAATAAGGACTCCTCATACACAGAAACCCAGTCTCAAGTGGGTTTCTAAAGATCTGTATTTTGTGGTAAGCAAAGTTTCCTTTAAAAAGATATGACAAAGAGAAATATCAACAGTTGTTTTATATTAAAATCAAGATTTTTCTATTCCATGAAACTAATCTCGTGAGGCAGAAAAGGCAGAATGTAAGATATTTATAATCCACGTTCTATAAGAATCTAGAACCTCTAAGGGTTAATTAGAAAAAGATTTTTAAAAAATCACCTCAATTTAAGAGACAAAGGATTGGCTTGAACAGGAACTCATTAGAAAGGTCACTAGATTCCCCCCAAACATACAAAAAACTGATGTTTCATTAGTCCTCATGAAAATGCCAATTAAAACCACTAGATAGTATGTAACTCCCCTTCCCTTGGATGTTGACAGGTAAATGAGCTTATGGAGTGATAGAAATTCATCCACTTATTTGGGAATACTTACAAGACCTGACAAAATGTAGTTAAATATGTTTATACAATATTCAAAATCATAATTATAATAATAAAAAACTGGAAATGACCCAAGTATTTATCACCAGGAGGAGTAAGGAAATACATCCTAGCAAAGTTGTCTAATAAAATACTTTAAATCTATGAAAAATAATGAAGATTTCTATATAGTATCACTACAACTGACTGTTGATTGCGTGACGATGTTCAGTTTGTAGTGATTCTTTGAGCTGTAATAGGATATATGTGCTTTTGTGTACACAAGCTATATCACAAATTAAATTTACTAAGATGTGCTATATCCTCATTTAGTAAAATACAGGAACTGCCCACCCCGCCTGATGCCTTAGGAAAAGATTTGTACGAGGCTCTCAGAACTGTAAGAAGTTCCGCAGCAGCTCTAAATGCACAGTGGCTTAGGGAGCTCGCAGCTGCATGGGAAGATTTTACCCTGAAATAAGACTGCTGCTCCTATCACCATATTAGGGGGTTTATAATTTTGATTGATACTTTAATGAAACATTTTTTGAATTACATTTTTATTTCTGCTTAATTTGGTGATTTTCAAAATTATTGTAATTAAAAAAACTATTTTGAGTTCTTTATGAACAAATAGTTAACTGTAAGAAAGTACAGAAGTATGCTGAGAAGAAACTGATCATTTCTTTCCTTCCCAGTTCTCTGTGAAGCCATCCACACTTCTTAAATAAAGACAAATAGCTGTGTATGTTCAGCCTTCTCCTCTCTCATGATTAGGCCAAGGTTCTGCCTCTCTTCAGTGACCTTGAACCTTGTCCCTCAGAGGTCATTGTTGAAGGTTTGGTCCGAAGTCTGCAGTTCTGCTGGGAGGAGGTGACAACTTGGATCCTCATGGGAGGAAGTATAGTCAGTGCTGATGGTGCTCCAAAGGTTTCACTTGACCCATTTCTCTCTCTCTCTCTCTCTCTTTCTCTCTCTCTCTCCTCTTTCTCTCTCCTTGGCTGCCATATGGTGAATGACCTGACTCCACCACTTGCTCCCCACCATGTGGTCTGCTTGGCACAGGCTCATTGCCCTGATGGAACCAAGAAACAGTGGACTGAACCCTCTGACATCATGAGCCAAAATAAATCTTTTCCTCTCTTAAAGTTAATTTTCTTAGATATTTTGTTACAGTGATAGAAAGCCAACACATCCTTCTACTTCTTACACTAATTAGATGAAATACATCACATCATACTGTAATCCATATAGAATTAACTTTTAATTTTACTTTCATAGTATTCTGTAGCCAGGTCTATTAAAGAATACAACAGATTATTTGTTAATTCTTCTGTGGAGAGGTCTCATGTCCCTCTCATTAAATCCTGGCCAGACTTGGTGACTTGTTTAATGAACAGACTAAAGCAGAAGCCCTGCTGCTTGGGGCTCCTGCCTTGGGAACCAGATGCTAAGCTGTGGGGAGGGCCGAGAGAACAGGAAGAAGACTGTGCAGAGAAACCCATGTGGAGAATTCTAGTGCTCCCAGGCACGGCCCCAGCTGAATACCCATCCGTGAGCCAGCACCAGCATAGCAGCCACATGAGCAAGGAGTCTTCTCCATGACTCCTCCAGCCACACTTAACCTGAAGACGCTCAGAGAGCACCAGGCTATTCCTTCAAACCCTGCTCCCGTTGCAGATTTGTGAGCAAAACAAACCAGGGCTATGTCTCAGCGCCACTGTGTCTGGGAAGGTATGTGGTACATCAGTACCCACAAGGCACAGAGTCAGATTGTCACAGTTTACTCCTTAACTGACCGTGACACTACACGTAAACAGTGTTATCACTGTCAGCGGTTTCCCCCTCAGGCTCCTAGTAATTCTGCAACAAACATCTTTGTCTGGTTGTTCTTAATTTCTGGCATTTATATGGTGCAGCAGGATTTGTTTATTGCATTTCATGCTCACACTTGATGCTGTTTGTTTTTATTCAAATATCTCATGATGTGATTTATGGAAGAGACATTTGGGGTGTTTCTGAGCTTTGGGGCTTGTTTGCTGCCCTGTAACTACTTCCTTGTATTTATTTTTACTAGTGACAGATGTGGGCTCTTTCTCACACATCAAGGAGAAATACTTATTTGATTTTTTACAATGGCTCATGTTAGGGCGTCTGTTGATAAATGGCCTATGGGTGCTTGAAAATAACACTCATTCTGGTATTGTGAGGTGTATTCCCCCAGGATGAGGAGCATTACCCTGTGCACCCTGGAGTGGGTGGAAAAAGCCAAACCCCAATCACCAGCTAATTCCTCAGTCTGATGTCTGCCAGGCCCCCCGGCTGGTGATTCCCCCGAAAGTGCTTCATGCTGGTTAAGTCCAGGAAGGCTGAGCTCCTCACGGGGCCCCTGGCTGGTATGGGGTGGGTTCAGGAATTCCCAGTCTGGGAGACTCACCTTCCACTATGGGAGGCTGGAACCCTGTGCAGAGGGAAGCCTTCCTTGGAAGTACCTTGTGTCCCAGGCTGCAGTGAGGAAAGTTCCTGAGGGCCAGCTAATGCCTGGTGCTCCGGGAGTCCCTGGAATTCCCAGTCCTGCCACCGGGGTTCTGCCTGCCAAGAGTCCGGCTTTCTTGCTCCCACAGGTGCCCCTGAGGTCGCCTGAGAAGACACCCAGGCTGTCCCGGAGGCCTCCGGTGGCAACGCCAGAACTCGCAGTGGTGGGGAGGGAGGGGTCCAGACAGCAGGCCAGCTGGTGGGGTTGGCCCTGCAGCAGACCGAGGTGGGAGCAGCGCTTCTCATGCACTCGCTGGAGCAGGACCTAGCCCACAGCCCCACTGACCTGCTCAGGCTCTTTGTAATCATCTGCCAGCTTCCAGCTGTGCTTTCCAGGGTGCTGGTGGGGAGACAAGGTTACTGGTTTGAAGGGCAAAATCTTCAACAAGGCGCCCTGCGTAAATTGGTGCTCTTCCTCTCAGGCAAAGCAAAGAGTCGTAATAAAATTCATTCAGGGTTGTTAATATGCTTGTTGACGCACCTGCTGGATTCTTGAGCTCCAATTTTCGTTTGAGCTCAATCTCTGATCTTCAAGGAGGGAAGCAGTTTCACCCGGGGAAGTCAGAGGAAACGTTACTCTCTGCTGCCCCCTCACGGCCGGAGCTTGAAAATGCAGGTCGCGGTCCATGCGATGGATTGACCAGGCCTGGCGAGATGACCAGGCCTGGTGAAATACCATGTGGTTTTGGCCTTTGACCCAGTGATCCAGGACACCGTGGCCAACACACTCGGGCCAAAATAGCGCACGAAGTACATTTACGCTTTACATTGCAGGAATAATCTTGTAGAGTAAAAGCCTCGGGATGACTTAAAAGTGTCACCTCTAGGAGAATGGCAGGAGAAACCCTCCCAGGGTCCTAGTAAAACCTGCAGCCAGCAGGACCCGGTGATCCCCAAACCCTGGTAGCTCGGCGTGACCCTGCTGCAAGTCTTCCCTGGGACCCTGAGGGGCTGCTGCCACTAGAATGTGGCTGATCCCTGAGCTCTGGGGACACCGTGCAAGGAGCAGCTGCTGAGGATTTTTCTTCTCACACTTCGGTGCTTACAGCTGCCCTCTGGGGCCTGCAGAACCCGAGCACATGTGCCTGCCAGTGTGCCCTGCTGTGGGCACCCGGCCTTGTGTGGCCACACCATGGCTCAGGACTATGAGCTCAGTGCTGTGTGCTGGGCCTTGTCACCAACTTCGCCCAACACTGTGTAGCCAGCGCCTGTGTCCGTCACGTGCCTGGCACAGGTCCTGCATCGTGTGCCCAAGTGGTCCTGAGACCTGTGCCCGGCATCGTGTGCGTGGCGGGCGGGCTCCCCTCTGGACAGCCAGCAGCTGCTGCCGCGCTGTGTGCTGTGTGCACCCGAGCTCTGGGTTTCCCGCCGCCTGTCCCCAGCAGTGTTCTTCCTGACGCGTGGGCCTGCTGCTCTGGATGTCCAGTGCTCTTTTCCTGGTGCTGTCCACCTGGCTCTGTGTGCTTCTTCTTCTGTGCTAGTCAGCTCACCTGTGCCTGGACCAAAACACCTGGTATCCACAAATTAAAGGAGGAGAGGGGTGCTGCGGCCTATAGTGTTCAGAGAGTCGTCAGTCAGTTCCGAGGCCGGATAACATGGTGGAAAAACGCAGCGGAGGGAAGCTGGTCATTCCAGGAACCAGGGAGCGGAGAGGAGGGAGGAGCCAGGGACAAGAGGACACCTTTCCAGGTCACACCCCAGTGACCACCTTACGAGCGGCACACTCAGCCGTGAAGTCGCCAGTGATGCGTAGAGCACCCCGAGAGATCCAATCGGCTTCCACGGGCCCCACTTTTGGACACACGGGGCTTTGGGAGGCCATTTCAGATCTGAACCATAGCACCCTCTTATATGTGGGGTCACTTTCTGAGGTCCCCAGGGGATGTCTGAAACCCTGGATGGCACGCAGTCCTGGGTATACTGATTTTTCTGTATTATGTTAAGAATTTCATCTGCTCTCCACTTAAAGAGCATAACAGCTTTATTTTTGGCAAATCCACTATTTGCAGTATCTACTGCATCACTAATCTTTGCTTTGGGAGCCTTGATTAAGTAAAACTAGGGTCACTTGAGCACAACTACTACAGTGTGGTGTAGGGGACCTGATAGCGGGGGTGGTCACCTGGTGATTGATGGCTGAGTGGTGTAGATGGCATTGATACCCCGGACCAAAAGCCGATTCCTGTCACAGGTGGGACAACTTGAAGTTTCATCGTGCTGCTCAGAACAGCACGCAACAAAAGCTTATGAGCTGTTTATTTCTTGAATTTTTTACTTAATAATCGGAGGCAGTCATTGACCTGCAGTAGCGGAAAGCAAACGTAAGGTGAGGGCAGGGTGAGCAGGCGCCATGTTCGGTGTGGGCACCGTACGTCTGTGGTACGTCCCCTGGGGGTGGGGCCTGAGTTCCGTGCCAGGAGCATGCTCCCAGCCTTTGTTTCCTGCCTTTGCGTTCCCCACAAAGTATTTCTGCCCTGTGCACCTGGAATCGTGTGGCTAGTGTGTAGCTCAGCCCCTTGAGCTCAGAGCTGTGTTCCGAGTTTACCTCTGGCCTTGTGTGGCTGCCAGGGTCTGATGCCCTTTGCCTGGGGCTGTACGCATAGTGTTGTGTGTCAGACGGCGTTAGACCATCCAGTGCTGCTGTCACGCACCTGATAGCTGTGCCCGGCATTGAACTATCACAGGTGTCCCTGGTTCTCTGCACCCTGCATGGTGTGTCTGGCATGGGAACCCAGCATATGTGAGCAACTTGTGTGCCCTGAGTTATATCCACTATTGAGGTTTAGAAACGAGGTGTCCCTCAAAGCCTCAGGTACTGAGAGCCTCACCCCAATGCGGCAGTGCTGAGACAGGGATGGCTGGCTCAGGAGGGCGCTGAGGAGCTCACAGCTGAGTGGGCCACTGGAGGACCTGGGTCCCTGGCTTGTCTTTGAAAGGTACCTCTCCCCCAGTCCTCACACGGTGGAGCCAGCTGACCATGGCTGAGCTGGGAGAGCACCTTTCCTCTTTGAAGGGGACGACACTCTCCAGTGTTTTAGCTGTGTGCCCCGTATCGTGTGTGCTACGCTGCATGCGCCCTGTTGTGTACCCGTGTTGTGTCCGGGCTCCCTGGCTGTGTGGCTGGGTCTGCACACACACACACCCGCTGCTCTCTCCTCGCTGAGGGACACACCCCGTGGGGCTGTGCTGTTCTCACATCTGCTCGGGGCAGTGCTCGGGTCACAGCTGGCCTCGGCCCAGCCCCACCTCCCGCCTCCCCAGGGTGAACTCACATTTCTGCAGCACCTTTCTGCTAGCTCGGCCCCATGTTTCGCCCCCCACCCACCCTAGAGATAGCCCATTTATTTGGGGAGCCTTCCCAGGACAGGGCCCTTGTTCCCTGCTCACTGCCCCAGTCATTCTGATGCCCGCTGAGCCCCGAGAGGGCCTGGTGCTGCCTCCAGGCCTCCGAGGAGGTGAGGTGAGGATCGCGGAGGGGGCTTCTCCCCATGTGCGCTGCCTCCGTCGCAGGGTGACTTCTCCACAGCTCCTCGGCTTCCCGCCTGCCCTGGCTCCTCGCTCTGGGCCACGGGGGAGCCCTGTGTTGCTGGACTCCGCTCCTGCTCTGCCCTCGCCTCCCTCTCACCCCGCTGTCTTCACTTACAGACAGGGCTCAAGCTGGGTCTCAGGGTGGCGGTGCGCCTGTGCGTGTGTGTCCTGCTGAAAATCCTGTCATTCGTGGCACATGGGTGACTGGGAGGACACTGGTAAGCAAAATAAGCCAAAAGCAGAGACGGGCATCACACGATCTCACTCACATGTGCCAGTCAGAGGCGCTGGTCACCAAGGAAAGAGGCACAGCAGGGATCGCTGGAGCCCGGCGGGGTGGGGCGCAGGCGATGGAGGGAGGTGGCCTGGAGTCCCCACGCCCAGCGAGAAAAGAGGAACAAATTCTGGCGTCCCAGGGCAGGCAAGGCCGGTGACCGCGGTTCCCAGGGATCTGGGACGCCCTTGAGAAGAAGACCTGGAAGAGGAGCCCGGAGCCACCTAGGGGAGGAACGGAGCTGCCATCAACGCACCCTGCACCGGAGGAGCTCGATGCTCGGCGTGAATGTGTACAATCGTCACTGGGTAACTGTACAAAAATAGGGGAATAAGTGAAGAAAGAGCGTAAGCTCACACAGGCCTGCGGGCCCGGGACGCCCCGTTCTGCAGACTGGGCGCCTGCGCAGCTTTCGAGCCCGACGCTCCCCAGCGCGGCCGCCAGGGGGCAGTGCCGCCCTCCGCAGGGGAGCCAGGGCTCAGCAGGGCTCAGCAGGGCTCAGCAGGGCCAGGGCCAAGGGCCAGGGCCAGGGCCAGGATGCCTTCCCGCTCTGGGAGGACGTGGGGTCCAGTAATCCGGACCCCAATGCAAACAATAAGGGGCAGCTTTCGTGAAGGGAGAGGTGACTTTAAAATGCAAACAACGGAAAAGTTCAAACCCTGTGTCATAAAAACCCCTTTAAATTTCCCCTTGGTTTTGGACTCTCAGAGGAATCATCTGAGGCCTGGCGCCCTCAGCGCTGGCTGGCGCTTGCAGATGCTGCGCTGTGTTTATGCAGACGGCAGGGCCTCGTGCTCTGCCTGTCACTCCCCTTGGTGTGGGGCCTGCACAGGGTTGCAGCCCACCTGTCCCCACCCCCGCCCCTCCTGCAGGCTTCTGGGCTCCCTGGCGCTGCTGTGCCCCGTCCTGTCCCCTGTCTGCCTTGCTGCGACTCCTCTCAGTCTCTGCTATCCCGAGGCCTAGCGCGCATCTCCTCACCTCAAGGAGCGCGGTGACCGGTCCGCCCCGCCATCCCTGCGGATCCTGGAGGCCCGGATGCGTGCTCTGTGGCCTGTGGTAGCCTCCTCTCTCCCTGGAGGCCACTGGGCTTCTACAGATACATGGGAGCCCCAGAAGGAAAAGCCTGCAGCTGCAGAGGTGAGCTGCGGCTTGAGGTGGCTGTGAAATTTCCTCTCCGATGGCTGAGGGCAGAGGACTGCAGGCTGGAATCCAGGGTAAAGTTACTTTGGGGGTCTGCACCTCCCTTACGGGCATTAATCCTTCTACAAAGGAACAGAGATCATGACAGTGGCCGAAATTGAAGAGGCAAAGGGCCTGTCTCCTAGGTCCACAGGAAAACATTTCCAATGCTCTTGTAAGAGGGGTTGGAAATTTAAAATAAAAGCACTAGATTTTAACATTTGAAAGAAGCTGGTAGAATACAAAGGCACAGCTGCTGTTCACTGTTTGTTGACCGTGTTTGGAGGCGGGTCGTCCGTGCTCCGGCCTCCTCGGACCTTGGCGGGCGAGTCCGAGTCCTCCGCCGCTGACTACGCCCCACCAGCGGGGCCGTGTTTAAACACGAGGACCATCGGGATAAGAAACGGACAGTGGCGTGGAAAGTGTGACAACCAGGGCGAGGACGGGAAGCGCGGGCCCGAAGCTGGCCCTGGTCCGGCCCGCACCGAGGCTGCCCCATGAGGACCCGAGTCGGGCCTGTGGTCTGCGCCCAGGGCCGCCTCAGCAGGGACTGTGCCCTCGGGTGCGGGGTCAGGACCCGGCCCTTCGGCTGGCGTTTGGTACTGAGCGCGCGTACCCCTGGCTGCAGAGGGCCTCCTCTCTGCGCTGAGAATGCACGCCTGGAGGGGGGGCTGCGCCCTCTGCTCTCTGCGCCCTCGGTGCCCTCTGCGCCCTCTGTATCCTCTGTGCCCTCGGTGCCCTCTGTGGCTTTTCCCGAGCGCAGTGCGTGTACCGTGGGCTCAGCGCCTGCCACGCTCTTTTCCCGCCAAGCAGCTCTGCGCAGTCTCCTGCTGCCACCAGCCTGTGCCTCGCCTTCCTTGGGACAGCTCTGAAAAGGGCTAATTGGTAAATAAGTGTTGATCTGAGCACAGGAGTCTTCCATTCGCTTTTTCACACTTTAAAAAAATTATTTTAAAGAGAAAAGAACACAGAAAAATCAAAAAGCAAACAAATAAAATATAACAGAAACAACAGGAGCAACAAAACAACAGGGATACAGGACCTCAACCATGGGTGTCATGTTGCATATTGTGGATGCAACTAGAGACCAGAAGCGAAATCAGGCAGACTCGCATGTGTAAATGTCGTGCTGTCTCACTAATGTAGGAAACTGAGAGAGAAAATAAGATCCAAAAGTTACAATGGTTATATGAAAGAGAAAGAAGCTTCTCTAAGGGAAAGAGCAGCTGAGATGGGGGAAAGAAGGAAGAAAAAAGGGAAAGCAATCATACACACACATAAACAAGATCGCAAAGAGAATCATACCACTAATTCCATCCCTTCATGGACATGAACAACGCTTGTGTTGCTGGATCAGTTTCACATGCCTGTGTCCGCTCTTGGACTCTTAAATATCCTCCAAGGATATCTTTAAATTTCACTTGCTTTTTTGTCACGATTAGGTAGCTCGCAACTCAGTAATCTACAAGTGATGAGAATGAACCTAATTACACTCGTCTGTCTTCAAAGCTTTGCATTGGCTCCCACTAACCCTTTGGTGAGTCATCTGTTCTGCGTTTCTTTGTGAGACTGTTCTACAGCCAACAGGTGAACTTCCTGTGGAGACAAACAGTCTACTTTGGGGCCAGGAAGGTCCTCTGAAGGGCAGGGGTGTTATGCAGGTCTGTGCCTCTCCTGGGTCGTTCATGAGTACAGGGAGCTTGTTCTGAACCTTGGGGCGGCAGGAAGGAAACCGCGGTGCCTCAGAGGTTACCAGGTTGCACCTGGGAGTGGCTCGGGGTAGACACGGCTGTGTGACAGAGATGACCTACCTCCGGACAGTAGAGGAAGCTGGGCGCTGTATAAGGCCAGACCGGCCTGGCGTGCCAGCGATGGGCCTAACTTTCCTCTCTTTGTCACAAGGACTTTGTTGGTGATTTGGGGAACGAGGGTAGCGAGGGATTGGAAACATGGGAGTCAAGTCCTGAAGGACTTGGTCCAGTGTAGATTATGGGAGGGCTTACATACTTAGTCAGTGTAACTGGTGTTTTGATGTCAGCAACACCGGTATGTTCCACAGGGAAAGAGCATAGGGGTAACTACCTGTTATGGATTAAAAACTGGTGGTCAATTTAATGCCAGCTGGATTACATCAGCACGGCGCTGAGCGTGGATGTTCCACCCGAGGAAAGTTGCCACATAAATAGAGACGTGGAGAAGGAGAAGCTGCACATTAGTGAGTTGGTGCATTGAGGCATCGAGGCATCGAGGCGTTGTGGGTTCTCGTACGAGTGGCTGTCTGAGCCGTTGGTTCTCCTGGGGAGGCTCTGGTCCTCACATCGAGCACTGCTTCCTGGCTCCAGGAGGAAGACGTGTGCCGCTTGGTCTCCAGGATGAACTCGTCACGCTGGCTTCCTGGCATGTACCCGACTGTGCTTGTCCTCGGAGGAGCTCGGGGCCTCCGTGTCACGGAGGATGGCTGTGGTGCTTTTCAGGACAGCCCTGGTCTTTGGTGTGAGTGTGACTTCTTGGCTCCAGTGTGGAACCCTCAACCTGCCAGCACAGCTCCTTCACCCTGCTGGCATAGACTTTCTGGCTTCCACCGCTGACCTTTGGGTCTTCCCAGCACAGATCCATAAAAGAGACTGGCATGAGTCCTTCTGGTTGGCTCTAGACCTCCAGTTGGACTGTCATGTGCTCTGGGTCATCATCTAGACTCATGTGGGACATTGATGTGGTATGCAGGCCCTTGGCTAGATATTCTATGTCTTTAGTGTTGTGGATAGATTTCCTGCATTTTCTTGTGTTAACTCTGGGTGACCATCATAAAAATAATATTATAAACTCCATGTCCTGATTCTAATTGTTCTCTGCACAAATCCTGAGTACAACACCACCAAAGAAACCTAAACCTTGTGGACAGGTAGATCCACTGTACGGTCCTGGGGGAGAACAAGGCAGATGTGAAGCAGGGGGTGGAAAGCAGATGGACACCCTGGGTGGTCCCACTGGTCAGAAAGAAAAAGGGGCCGTGGACTCCCAGCAGGCAGGCAGTGTCGGTGTGGCGCTCAGATGTCAGTTGGCTCTTCTGCTTCTCCAGTGAGTTTGGGATCATAAATCCCGTCATGCACCTCCCTGCCTAAGAAACCTTTTGACCATGAGTCTGAAGCGAGAGGGCTTTTCACCAATAAAATCCGAGCAATAATTGTGATAACTTTTTGAAAGCTCAGCTGAAGTCTGTCATTAGGATGTAGTGTGTCATCCTAAGGTTCATGACCTCATTAACATGGAATATTGGGTATGGACTAAGCACTACATTAAGCCACTCACACAGTGTCCTAGGGTGACATTGGTGGAACACTTACTACCAAGTAAGTGTAAACATTTGGTAAACACTTACTACCAAGTTCAGGCTGCACCATGGTGGAAAGGTCAAGAGATGCTATTGGCTGCATGAAGAAAAAGTAGTGAAGGCAGGAATATTTGAATCCCTTGACAGGCACTAAATACCAAGTCCCTTCCACATGGCCTGGTTGGGCTATGATCTAGAAGGAGATAGAGGATTCAGAGTTGTACCTCATTTCCCTGAGCCTTGCAAAGGAACAGAAAGGCCCAGATCCTTCAGAGGGTTGTATATCCAAGGCCTTTTCTAGGTGTGTTCCCTGGGATCCTACAAACCCCACTCTTGGTCGACGACTCACTACAGAAAAGTACTGATACCCAGAGAGACCCTGACACTGTTACATAGTTAGGGAAGAAATGCAGACAGACAAAAATCCCAACTACAATCCCATACAAGGGATCTGGGCCAGCTATGCCTCTTAGCAATCTGTAGAGCAATGCAGAGTCATTAGGAAATTACGGGCTGAAGATGAGCTGTGAAAAGGCAGGAAATTGAGTGAAGTCAGTCTCAGGGCACCAGGAAGCATTTTCAAGCCGTCTGCTCTGATAGGCCTTTGAAGAGTGGCCAATAACTGCATCAGAGATAAAGCTGTGTCCTGTGTATCACAGGCAAACAACAGGTGAAAAAGAGGAAACTCGCTAGGTGTCTTCCTCCTGGAGACCTTTCCTCTCTGCTGCAGGTTTGTAGCTGGCTTGGAATCCAGGGGCACAGACTTAATTAACTTATAGTGGGCAGAAGTGATGGCCAGGATTTCACCTGGGAGACTGCAAACCCAGGTGCGCACATGCCTGTAACTGTCACTGAGGAGGTGCTCCTGGTGGGTGACCCCCCCACCCCAGTGCCTGGGTCTCCCTGATGCCAGAGTCCAGACAGCATAGCACTGCATCCGTCAGCCTGTGACACTTGGCAGAAGGAACGAGCACGGCCTTCCCTGTCTGAGGAATGGCAGCCACTCTGGCAGTGACAGCAAAGCTGTGCGGATGTCTCAGGGAGCACAGATTGTAGCAAAATAAGGAGGGTGACCTTGAGGAAGTGCTTCCGGGACCCTTCGGGGGCCTCCTATGTCTGACGGTACCAGGACCCACTCCGTGGCCTGAGTGTGGGGACTGTGATCTGCTGTTCTGTGAGCTCTCTGCTCTCACCTCGTTCTTTTTTTACTGGAATCATTTCTCTTAAAAGATGCCAAGGCTGCAGGACAGCGCTGTCCCTGTGAGCCTAGGCCTACCCCACCATTCACTCCAAAGCCCTAGGCCAAGTACCCTTCTCCCATGTTTCTTCCTCTTCATGTTGAGCATTCCGTGGCTTCAGGAAGGGTCAGGTGTGGCCAGGACACGTCATGGAGATCCTGTGGCCCTGGCCCTTAGTCACCCTAGAAACTGCTGTTCCCCAGGAAAAGTCTCTGAAATATGACAAATATGACTGGTTTGAGACATTATTTTTTTTTTTGGCTACACCTAATAGATAAGGAACTTTGCAAAGCTTCATGGGAAAGGGCTCTGTGTTGCACCTGTGTGTGCACACGTGTGTGGGTGCCTGTGCTATGCCTGTGGTCCAGTCAGAGAGCAGGCTTCCTTTGTATCTCTGATGATCTGATAATAGTGTCCTAGTATGGATTCTCCCGAGAAATGGGACCTACAGATACAGACAGATAAGAGATTTATTATAGGAATTGGCTCACGTGGTTACAGAGGCCAAGAAGTCTCACTTGGGATCTGCTGTCTACAAGCTGCAGAAACAAGAAAGCTGGTGAAGTTGCCAGCCAGAGCCCAAAGCCTCAGAACAAGCAGCACAGAGATGCAAGGGCCGGAGAGAGCAGACGCCTGCAGCAGCCATAACAGAGCAAACTTCCCTCCGCCTTTTTGTTCATTCAGGTCCTCGATGGATTGAGTGATGTCCAGCTGCATCGGAGAGTCCTTTCTGCTTCCTTCAGCCCACAAATTTAAGTGTTCATGTCTCTTCTGGAAATAACCAGAAATAATAGCTTGCCAGTTATCTGGGCATTGACTAGCTGAGGAAAGTTGACACGTAAAATTAGCCATCCTTGGCAGGAAAGGGTAATATTAGGGTAGAGGATTTCAGAGGAGCAAAGTGCGGATTCTCAAAATGACACCACTCCCGTGACCTGCAGGTCTAGCTGAGACGCAGAAGCAGTGAGTTAAGGGGAGCTAGGATTCCTCCCGCTTCTGAACCCTACAGCACCAACGTGCAGCCTTGAGTCCCGGATGCAGCTTCTGAGGGGCCTCGGCAGCTGTGCTGAGGCTGTGTTTCCTCTTGCAATCTCCGCCTGGATGGATTGTGCGTGGACTGCTGAGCAGTGTGATTGGGGTTGAACTGAGAGGCACATTCCTCCCGGACTGCCAGAGTCAGCTGAACTCATGCCATTTCTCTTAAGGAAGCTCAAGATAACTCAAAGTTCTACTGAATTGCATCCTTTTTCAGCAGTAGAGAACACTTAAGTAGATTACAGTTTGATATTCTTGGCTATTTGCTGTTGGAGGTTGTGGAGTCTGGAGGTAGTGAATAGTTGAGCCGTTTCATGGCATGGAAACAGCTTCTTTCCGGCTCATCTGACACGCGTAGTATGATTAAGCAAGGCATAAATGAAGCATTGACACGTGTTCAAGGCAACAACACCCTTTGCAAATGTGTTAGACAGCAGGAGCTGAGCTGTGTTCTCAGGATACAAAGCAGGAGACAAGGACGAGATGATGGCAGCAATCTCTGAGCATCACCTCAGGAACAGAGGGCCCTTGGCAGCACAAGAGCATAGCGGTGCCTCCGGTAGGTGGGTGGGTGGGTTTGGGGAATGATCCGGGGAGGCAGTCTTCCAGCCAGGCTTGGTGCAGATCGGGTGCGGCCCGAGGCAGAGAAGCCAGAAGACCAGACCCTGTGCCTTGTCCGGGAAGAGTCTGGACATGAGGACCCAAAAGGGGTGCAGTGCTTTAAAAATAGGCGAAACGCAGGATGCAAGGGGCGTGGTCTGTGCTGCAGAAGAGTCCCGCCACAGTAGGAGGTGCCAAGACACAGGCTGCTGGGCTTGCAGGGTGGCAGGAAGTCTCGGGAGAACATGACGGCAGCCTGAGCCTGCCGGGGCCTGCTGTGCAGGGGGGAGGGCCAGACGGGTCCAGAGGCAAAGGAATGGAGTGGGGATGCGACTTGGCGGTCCCCAACTCAGAGGCCAGGAGACGGCGAGCTCCTCTCACCGCAGAGAGGACAAAAGAGAGAAAAAAGATGGGCTCATTAAAAAAAAATTAATTAGTCTTACAGAAAAATTGCAACATGGTACAGAGTGTTCTGTAAACTCTTCAGCCAGCTGCCCCTGATGATTACTGTGTCACACAGCACTGGGAGAGAAACCAGGAAAGAAGATGACAGCGCTGTTTAAAACACAGAGGTTATTCAGGTGTGGGGCTGAGCTGCTCAGGGCTTCGGGTCTGAGCTGAGGCCCAGCAAACGTTCCTGGGGCGCAGGGTCCTCGGGTGCACACTGAGCCTACCGCCGCAGTCCTGCTTGCGCTTTGGTTTACCTCTTTGCATGATCCTGTTTCTCTTTCGGTCCCTTTGATACCGTCACATGGCACCAGCGCTATCTTGTGTAGTTGGCCTCTCACACCTTCAGATTCCACATTTGTGGATTCAAATAATTACAGATTGAAAATATTAACAAGCAAGCGTGCTGAGCATACACAGACTTCTCCCTGTCACGACCCCTGAACAGCGCAGCTATTTCCCCAGTGTGGACTTTGTATGAAGGGTCTATGTGAGGATGTGTGTGCGCGCTTTACGCAAATATTACCCCACTTTATAAAGAAACCCCAACATCTGCAGATTTTGGGGTATGCAGGGCTGAGGTATCCTGGACCAGTCCTCTCACGGATACCCAGGGGCAACTCCACGTATAACCTTTCCATTTCCAGTGTCAGTAATATTTTAAAATTCCAGGTTAAATTTGCAGACCTCGGTGGTAACAGCTGTGCCCAGGACAGGCCCCTAAGCTCTTCCCATGCAGGCTGTGAGCTGGGCGCTCCACACCGGTCCTCACAGCAACTCCACAGGGCCACAGCTCCGTGGGTCCAGGAATCAGTGACGAGGGCCAAAGGCTGGCGCAAAGCCCTCGCCCACTCGGGTCTTCTTCACAGGCAGGCACCTCAGCACACGCTCTGCTTCTGCCCTCCTGGGTCTGGTGTGGTCTCCATTTCTTCCATCAAATAGTATTTTGTGTTCTTTCTCTTCTCTTGTGATTTTGAAGGAAATAATCCCTCTATGCTGCTAGTGGCTGCTCTTAGGTGGAAACTGCCCTGCAGATTCTTTTCAAACATCTCTGCACTGCCCTGACCAGCAGGCACCCGGAGTCCTCATCAGACTGGAATCTGCCTCTCGGAAGCTCTGGAAATGGTCAACCAGCAGCATCTCCCAAACCTGCAATTTCAATGACACCAAAGTTTCACTTCTCCCTTTGCTGCTCCCTTGACCTCGTTTCTGCTTTCTGCCACTGTCCTGAGGTGGTGCTTCCTCTCCTCCCTTTTCCCCTCCTCCTCTTCCATCTTCTCGGAAACAATTCAACATCTCAAGAAAAACCAGTTAAGCTATGGTATTCTTCACACGGTAAAATACTTTGAAAGAGAAAGAGAGACAGAGAGAGACAGAGACACAGAGAGACGAGACAGAGAGAGACCAACAGAGAGACAGAGACAGAGAGAAACAGAGAGAGAGACAGAGAGACAGAGACAGAGAGACAGAGACAGAGAGAAACAGAGACAGACAGAGAGACAGAGACAGACAGAGACAGACAGAGACCGACAGAGAGACAGAGACAGAGACAGACAGAGATAGACAGAGACAGAGACTGACAGAGAGACAGAGAGAGCAATTGGAAGCCCTTCTTATTCTGATATAAAAATATCTGCACAGTAAACTGTGACTTAAAACCAGCATTTTATATGAAAGAGGGAGATATGGATTTATATTTGCTTGAGAATGAGCATGGAGAGGAACCCAAGAACAAGAGGGAATGATTGCATAATTTGTTGTGTGTTTGGATTGGATTTTCAAACCCTGTTGACTATATGGTTGATGTGTAGTAAGCAGCATATTTTGGGGGGCTAGTGGCAGCCTTTGTAAGGCTACTTTCTGTCATGACCCCAGCTTGTGGCTTCTGTGTCCTCTGCTCACCGCCCCATCCTCTGGCATCCACCTACAGAGACACATGGAGCCTGAGCCAGCCTAATTTCCTTTCCCTGCAGCAAACCTGAGCTCTACCTGGTTCCTCACACTATTTTTTCTGTTTCTTGCTCATTAAAATTAAAAAATATTGCCAGTTTTCTGCCTTATTCTGGTTATATTAATTTCATGTAGCAGAGAGGAAGCCTATCACGACGAGACGTAGGAAACAGCTGAGCTATAAAACACTGAAAACTATTTCAACAGATGTAGGTAGTGCACATTCTTAAACTGCATTCTGAAAGAGTTAAGCACATAACAGTTTTATTGGATTTGAGCAAAGCTTTAAGAAGTAAGTTGTTCTGTTTAGATTCAGTCTCGTATCAGTGCAAACTGTTTCTTCTGTGAAAGTAGGATTTGAACATTATTCACCATGCTTTCCTTTGCTTTCTGTTTCTCAGCATGATTCAACTTTTTCTCACTCTTCTTTGACACCTGAGAAGCTAACAAAGAGGAGAATCTGTTATGTTTCACATTTCCCTCCATTCATCTTCCTCCTACGAGGACTGGCTTCTTTCTCCTGTCTGCCCCGTGTGGTCCCTTCCCTGATTCTTTCTCGTGTCATCTCTCCCACCCTGGCTGTCCATCTTCCTAGCTTGCTTTCTTTTGCTCCCACCTGGCGGCCCTACCTTAGCTCCAGATTCCTCTGCAGTCACTCAAGTACTATCATTTCTGTAATTCTTTGTAGTTTTTCTCTCCACCTCTGAGGCTCTTGCTACATCCTAGCATTTTATTTACCTTGTAACTCTATCTTCATATTTTACTTCCTTTACCAGAGAACACACACAGTCCCTGTGAGAGGTAGAGGTAGAAAATTCTCACAGTAAGTGGCCCAGAACACATATTTTGAAGCGGCCTCCCATACTTTGAAGGCAATGATTTAGGGAAAACGTCTTTCTAGGATTACCAGCAACCTCATTACACGTTCTGTATAGTAACCCTTCATCAGATACAATTTGCTGATGCCAGGAAATAAAAGAAAAAGATCGACAATGTTCATTTTGTCAAAATTTATCACAGTGAAAAAACAACCTGCATAATAGGGGAATGTATTTACAAATCATACATCTGATAAAGGGTTAGTATCCAGAAAGTGTAACAAACCTCTACAACCCAATGAGAAACCACGTCTGCGCATAGCTTTTACCTACTTTCTAACTGGATTTTTTTTTTTTTTGTACAGGGGATCAAACTCATGACCTCGTGCTTGCCAGGCAGGTACTTATGCAACTGAGCTAAATCTCCAGCCCTCTAATTGGAATTTTTACAGTTGAGTTTTGAGAACATTTATACACCCTAGCTTCTGATCCTCACTAGGTATATGATTTGAAATATTTTCTCTGCAGTCTGTGGCTTAGCTATTCATCCTCTTCATAGAATCTTTTGCATAGCAAAAGGTCTTAATGATGTTGAACTCCAGATTTTCTAAGATTAAGTCTAAGAAAACTTTGTAAGAAAATTTGGCTTGCCCTAGTTTCTGGAGATATTTTTTTCTATCTTTTCCCAAAACTCCTATAGTTTACATTTTACATTTAAGGGTCTGAAGCATTTTGAAGTTTACATTTTACATTTAGGGTTTTGAAGCATTTTTAATTAGTTTTCTTTTAAGTTATAAAGCTTAAGTTGAAGTTATTTTTTCTCTTTCTTTTAATGTCCAATTGTTTTAGCACCAGTTTTTGAAAAGCTTAATCATTCCTCCAGTTAGTTGCTTTTAAGTAATTGTTAAAATCAGCTTGGACTTATTTATTTAGGTCTTTGTCTGGTTTCTTCTGCTCCCTTGCTACATGTGTATCCCCAACATTTTAGAGTCATGGTAACTGTAGCTACACAATAAACTTAATTGTACTTAATATTAAATACAATGCTTCCATTTTACTCTTCTTTTTCAAGATTGTTTTAGCTATTCTAGAGTCTGAGGCTTCCTACACAAATAAGTGTTTACAAAATTGCTTATGGAATTTTAATAGAAACACTGTGTATCTATAAGATAATTCTACTTGTGTTTTCCAATCCACAATCATGACATCTCCACCTCTTTATTTGGCCTTCTCTGATTCCTTCATCAGCATTTTGTGATTTTCAGTATATATATCTCACATGGGTTTTCAGTGTACACTTATGATTTCATTTTATTTGCAAATGTTACTGTAGGGTCTGGATATTCATTGTTAATATATAGAAATGTGATTGATATTTGTGTATTGACCTTATAATGAGATCTTGCTGAACTTACCAGTTTAAGTACTGGGGATTTGTTTTTTGGCTCAAGATGTGGTCTACTTGTTTGAAATTTCTATTGATGACTGGGGGGAAATGTATATTCTTATATTGATACAGTGTTTTATGTATATAGGTGACATCCTGTTAGTTAATTGTGTTGGTTCTACAGCCTTGCTGATTTTCTGTATAGTATCTAGATCAGTTTCTGGGAGCTGTGGTGCTGAAATCTTAAGTTTAGTCACAAGTTTGTCTACTTCTCTGTCAGTCCTTTGGTGTTTGAGGCTTTGTTGTTTGGTGCATTTAGTACCATTATGTCCACCTGCTACACTGATCTTTTTGTCATGTAGTGTATCCTCTCCTATTTATGGCCATTTTCTTTACTCTTAAATTTTATTAGATATTAAGATAGTCACTCCTGCCTCCTGAAAGAAAAACTTTTTATGTAATATCTTTTTTTCCCTTCTACGTTCAAACTACTTACGTTGTTGAATTTGAACTAGAGTTTCTGGTATGAAGTTTATAGTTGGGCTCTGCTTTTTAAAAATCCACTTGGTAAATCTCTGTAGTTTTGATATATTTATTTGGATCACTTCCATGTAAGGTAGTTATTGATATTTTAGAATCTTTATTTTTTTATTTCTTCCAGTTGTTCTATATTCCTGACTTCCTATCAATTATTTGAACATTTTTAGGATTTGATCTTAAGCTTTTGAGTGTATCCTTCTGTATATTTTTCCCTGGAGTTCTCTGAAATTTATTGTCTGTGTGTGCTTGTGTGTGTGTGTGTGTACATGTATGACTTATCTCTGTCTACTGGAATCACCATTTCCACTTTGTGTTAAATAAAGAAGACTTAATTCTATTTATGTCCTTTTACCTTCCTCACTTTTAAATACCATTGTCTGAAGAATTACAAATCTGGTTTCCTTTCTTTCTTTCTTTCTTTCTTTCTTTCTTTCTTTCTTTCTTTTCTGTACTGGGAATTGAACTCAGGACCTTGTACTTGCCAGGCCAGCACTGTGCCACGGAGCTATATCCCTGGCCCACAAAGCTGGTTTCAGTAACCAAACATTATGTTATAATTCACAAGGTTTTCATTCTACTGTTCACTTCATCCAGTGAACTTTAACTAATTTTCTTATTGTGTTTTTCAGTCCTATTTCTATTTGATTACTTTTATGGCTTCTGTTTTTTGTTTTTGCTGTATTTTTGTTTTAATTTATTTCAAAATAATTAGTGGTTGTTAAAATATTCATATGATCCTTGTCAGATATGTATATGCACCAATTGCTCACAATGAATGTAAACATTATATACTGCAATAGAGTGAATAGATATGATCAAAATATGTTATACACATGTATGAAAACACCACTTTGAAACAGTAACTCATAAAATTAATAGGCATTAATAAAAGATTTTTCAAAATATTCTAGTCAGATACTTCCAATACATGTTTCTTTCCTTCTTGTTGTTGGTGTTATTGATTGTCTTTTCTCATTCAAGGTGTTTCTTGGTAAGACATGGTTTTCACTTGTACCCTAGAAATTTTGTTTATGAGATCTTAATTCCTACTTAAATCCTTGATTTGTCATGTTGCCATCCTAGCCTGGAGGGGTGGTGGCTCTGATGGCAGCTCATGTTCATGTTTAGACTTCTGCAGGGTTTTCCTCTGCTTAGTTCATCTGTGCCCCCAAGGTTCCCTACCATCTGCTGGTACTGTCTGTAGGGCAGAAGTGGTTCTCCAGGTGGAAGAGTCTTTTAGTGAGGGAGACTCATGAGGGGCCCTCCTCACTTCCTTGCTGTGCCTGGGTGGGGAGGAGGAGTCTTAAGTCCACAGGGACAAAGTAACTTCAGAGCCAGATCAGTCAGTATGAGGTGGTGTTTTTGTTTTTGTTTTCCTTCCCTTTTCACTTATCTGTCTTTGCATCTGGCTTGGGGACCATAACTTGGCAAATTTGAATCGCATTAAGTATATAACATTCCTACTCTATGCCCCAGAGTCCTACTCCCCTTGTCTACCTGAGATAATGAAGATTTATGACCGCACAAAAGCCCTTATGTGAATGTCTTTGAAGTGATGAATGGGTAAACCACGATACATGATGGAATATTACTTAGCAATAAAAACAAGATAATTAACAATTGCTTCATGTAATTAGATGCACGATTCATTTCTGTTTTATTGTTTAGGGAAAAGGTCTCCCTCTGCAGGCTGGTCTGGATCTCACATGTGACTCAGGCTAGCCTTGAATTGTCTTCCCCAACCTGGGGTTCCAGGCATGTGCCACCCACCACTCCTGGTTTAGATGTAATGATTCTTAAATGCATTTTTTAAAAAGGAATGAGAAAGACCTGAAAAGCTACATATTGTGGGATCCGATTTATATCATCCTGGAAAAGGGAAAGGATAGGATTCCTATTCTTTCTTACAAAAGACTTCCAATGAATAAATGCAGAAAGAAAGTGAAATATTTAAAAATTACCATTGGAGGCAAGGGATTTAGTTCAGTGGCTCAAGCACTTGCCTGGTAAGTGCAAGGTTGTGAGTTTGATCCCTGAGGCAAAAATAATAATAAATAAATAAATAAAAATAAAAATTACCAATGGAATATCATAGATATAATTTCCATGGACAAGATGCACTGGTAACTATTAAATAGTGGTTGATTTTTAAATAAAAATTGTATAATTTTTAAAGTATCTGTCCCAAAGTACTTAGTAATTACAAAAAGAGAAATGACAGGTTCACAATGGAGCACAAAGCAGACACTCTGATCCATGTAATCAAATTTAACTTCACCAGTAATGAATGATAGATGTCATGTGCCTGCCCCTGTGTCTAAAGCATATCCTCTTGTTTTCTCCCCAATAAATAATATAATTGATTTAACCATGAGAAACATGAGAAAAATCCAAACTGAGGTGCATTGCACAAAATTATTCCATCACTTTTCAAAAATGGTCAGAGTTCAGTAAGGCCAGGAAAACAGAAATGATCACAATTTAAAGAGGTAGGAGGTGTGATAAGCAAACACCATGGATATTTGGAGTAGGAAAAAAAGGCATTAGTAGACAAACTGGTGAAATCCAATTAAGTCTACATTAGTTATGCATTTTGAGCTGGCATTAATTTCTTAGTTTTGATCACTTTTTCCTGGTCATATATGATGCTGTGAAGGAAGCTGAATGATGCCTACACTGTAATGTTTTACCTTGTTTGCAACTCTTCTCTAAGTCTAAAATTATCCGAAAGGTATTATTAGGTAATTTTAGATAGATAATAGACAAACAACTAATTGTGTAGAAATATAACTAAAAAAGCAAAAATAAACCTTTATTCTCCCTTCCTTCTATCACCGAGATCCCTGGGTGACTGAATGAGGGTGAGGGTGAGTGTCACTTCATTAAAGCACTGCAATAAGTGCCAGCAGTTCTAGTTTCCGGTCAAGCTGGTGTGTAAGCAGCTTAGAAATAATCACTGCCATCCTTACAATGTGAAAAGAGCTAGACAGATTGAAAATCAATGATGCTTCTTAGATCCATCAGAGAATTGGGGTCACAGGACAGACAAGCAGATGCTGGTGGGTCACAGCTTCCCAGAGCAGACACTGCAGCTGGAGTTCAGTGCTAATGCAGAAAAACTCAAACTGTGACTAATGAGTGTTTAAAGGCTCAATGTGGGCAAGATTGGGGTTGATAAATCCAGGAGCTAGCTAGGGGCAGGCACGCTTTTGTAAGTTTTACTCCCAGAATATCTACCAGATCTTCATATTGAGAATCAAAGAAAAAAAATCTCATTAATTTTTTTAAGTTGATGCATATTGCTTATGCATAGTTATAGGGTTCAGTGTAATTCTGGGAGACATCTATCGTGGTGTGGTTAAATCAGAGTAAGTAACCTATCCATCATTTCAAACATTTATCGTTTCTTTGTTTTGGAGACATACAAAGTCATTTCTTCTAGATATTTTTGAAATGTGCAAGTTAGTTTTGTGAACTAGTCACCTGAATGCACTGCAGGACACTAGGCCTTTCACCTTCTGTCTTGGTGGAGGTTTCATTCCTGGTCCTCAGCTTCTCTTGCCCCTCCTCCCTGTCTCAGCCACTGGCAAGCATGGTTTTGTTCTGACTTCCATGAGATGGGTTTTTTATACACCACACATGGGTGAGGATATGCGCTGTTTGTCTTTCTGGGCCTGGGTTACTCCACTTAGCATGTCAATCTCTGTTTCCATCTACGTTGCTGGAAAGGACAGGCTTCCATTCCTTTTCATGGTTGAATAGTATTCCAGTGTATAAACATACTGTATTTTCTTTATCCATTCATCCACTGATAGGCATTTAGGTTGACTTCATACCTTGTTCTTCCAGCAGGGAAAGGAGAAAGAAGCATTTTGAATCAGGACCAGGGGAACTCTGTTCCTCTTAACAGCCCTCAGTGGAAGCTTTTTTACTAGAGCCTAAATGACTTGGTGGGGGAGGAAGCACCTCCTCCGACCTTTCTGTGCCACACTGGAGACAGGGGGTAACCATAAACACTTTGGGGAGTCCCAGCTGCGAGGTACAGGCTCAGTAAGAGGCTGATACCCAATCCTAGAATGGTGGAGCGCTTCCCCTCTTCTGTCTTACAGCCAGTGCAGTGGGAGTCCTGTGTGATAACAGGGGGTAACAAGGGAAAGAATGGCGACTCTCAGTTAAGGAGAAGCCTCTGGAGAACCCCAGGTGAGGAGAGGCAAAACAAGGAAACTGGAAGACATTGCGGCCTCTGAGACCTATAGAAACTGGTCACCGTGGCTCACTCCTGGTTTGGTGAATCTAAAACCTCACACAGAAGGCCGGCTTACCTCTGTCCCTTTGACGTAGGACTCACACCTAAATTTCAACAACAATGACAAAAATCGCAATGTACACTAAATAAAAAAACGTATTTTAGGTCACAGAGCAAACATCAGAAATGATCAGATTTTGAAGTTTTGAGACTGATAATTTAAAACAACTCTGATTAATATGATAGGGGTCTGAGGAAAGAAGTTAACAGCATGTGAAAACAGATTTGTAAGATAAGTGGAAAGATGGAAATTATGAAAGAACTAAAAGGAAATGCAGGAATATATCTGTCAGAAATAACCAAGTATTCAAAGAGATATTGCAACATTACTCATAACAGCTAAGACATAGAATCAACCTAATTTTCCACATGAATGGAAAAGAACTATTGAGCCTTTAAAAATAAGAAGATTCTGTCATTGGTAACATGGCACTTGTTGTGTTAAGTGAAGTAAACCAGGCACAGAATAGGTACCATATGACTTCATTCATAGGTGGAATCTAAAAATACAGAATCCATAGAGTTGGAGAATAGGGTAATTGTTACCAGAGGCTGAGGTTGGAGGGTAGAATTGGGTAAATATTAGTCAAAAGATACAAAATTTCAATTAGATGAGGGAATAAGCTGAAGATCTATCATACATTTCAATGATTATAGTTAAAATATATTCTACACTTGGAAATTGCTAATAGAGGCAATTGCTGACTTAGTTTTCCTTTGCTACAGCAAAATAGCTAAGGCTGAGATGTGAATAAAGAAAAGAGGATTGGGATGGGTGCAGTGGTACACATCTGTAATCCTAGAGGCTGAGGCAGGAAGATTACATGAGTTTGAGGTCAGCCTTAACTACATAGTAAGACCCTGCCTCAGAAAAATGAAAAAAAATAAGTTTACTTAACTCAAAGTTTTGAAGGCTAAACATTCAAAATCAGGGCCCTATTCATTCAGCCTCTACCGAGGGCTTCAGCATGGATAACAACAAGATGGCAGCATGTATATGGAGGTCACACGGCGAGTCAGGAAACCAGACAGGGACTTCGGGGTCACTCTCTCTCTTTCATAAAAACCCATCTGGTGGGAACTTGCTGCTCAAGACCAGCACCAAACCCTTCTGAGGCAACATCGCCATGGACTTGATTACCTCTCTTCAGGTTCCTTCTTTTAAAGGTCTATGACTGTCACACCTCAGAGTTTCCAAACCGTGGACTTTGGGGGTACAGTAAACTAGAGCATTGCTTGAAAACACATAAAAATGGAAATTAAGAAATCACAAGCATTGCAAGAGAAATGAAGAATGCCTTTGAGAAACCCATCAATAAACCAAGCGCAGACAAGGAAGGAGTCAGTAAGTGTGAGAAACATAAACACAAAAAGTAATAACAGAGAAGATGGAATAGAATGTCTGAGAACTGTGAATCTATGATAAAACAAACAGTCTGCACAAAGATGATGTGTGCAGGAGGAAAAGAGAAAAAGGGACAGAGAAAATGTTTGCAGTGATAACAGATGAGAATTTTCACGAATTAATGTCAGACACCAGACCACGAATCTGGGAAGCTCACAGAACACCAAACAGGACATATACTAAGCATTCTATGTCTAGGCAATCATATTACAATTTCAGAAGTAGGAAGACATAGAAAAAGTATTATAGAATCTGAGAAATGTATTATAGAAATGAGAAATAACTAACCTCTGAGAAGCAAGGATAAGAATTACATCTCTTTAGAAATGATGCAAACAAGAAGAAAGCATAGTGAAATAGCGAAGGTACTGACAGGAAGAACAAAACAGCCTCGGTTTCTGTACCTAGAGTAACTACACTTCGAAACTCAGGGAGAAATGAGTAACTTTTCTAAACAACTAATGAGGAAGTGTTACAATTCAGACAGAGACCTCCTTTCCAGAGCCTTTTGTGCTTCGAAGTGGGTGGATTGATCCATGTATGAGTTTATAGCTAAATTACCCTTGGGAGAGTGTACAGTATCACCCCCGGCTCTTTGCTTCTCTCTCTGACTGCTGGCAGTCAAGAACTGAGCACTCCTCTGCTAACACCCTCTGCCAAGTGATCCTGCCTTGGAGCCAACCTGCTACGGACTGAAATGTGAGCCAGAATAAACCTCTTCTCTAAACTTTGTACCAGCAGGGAGGAAAGTAACTAGGATAGGGAGATTGCCTTGCAAGAAATAGTAAAAGAAGTTCCAACGAGGGAATGCAAATGAAATAAGAATCTTGGTTCTATATAACTAAATGAAGAGTATTAGAAAGGAATAAATGAAGGTAAAATAAAACCTTGTGTTTTATTTGATCACAATTGGCCTAACAGATAGCAATATATTCAAAGTAATGATAGTAGTAACAATGAGCTTAGAGAAAAATAAAATGCATGGCATTAATATTATAACAAATGGAAAAGAGGGATTAAAAATAAGATCCTTGGTGTAGGATAGAGTATTTGATAGATTAAAAGAGCTAAAAATGAGTCAAATAGGCTCAATTAAAATGAGAGAAAGCAGAAAATGTTAAAAAAAATACCAAAGGCATTGAGCAGAAAATAAATATTTTATGTCTCATTTCAATTATATTAATAATCACTTTAAACATATAAAGTCTAAATACATCAATTAAAAGCAAGCATGAAAATGTATCAAAATAAAAGATCAGACCATAGGTTGTCTATCAGAAACCCATTTTAACTATAGAATCACAGACAGATTGAAAATCAAGGTATCAGAGAATGACAACTCATGTCAACATTAATCAAAAGTCTTGGGTAATTTATTAATTTCAAACATAGAAGACTTTAGAGAAAAGAGAATTATTAGGGATAAAAAGGGACATTATGTCATTGTAAAGAAGATAATCTTCCAGGAAACATCCTGATATTTTGTGTATAGACATCTAACAATACAATCAAAATGCATGAAGCAAAATGTGAGTGAACTTTAAGGAGAAATAGATGAGTCTATTATAGTCAAATATTTGAACATCCTTACATCAATATTCACAGATGCAGTAAAGAGAAAATCAGAAGGACCTAGTGGAACTGAAAAGTACCATCAATCAACTGGATCTAATTGATGTTTATAGAATACTGCATTCAACAAGAGCAGAACACACAATCTCAATTTCATAGGTTTTCCTTCCTTGGCAGTTTATATCATGGAATCATAAAGCATATCCTAAAAAATTTTCAAGAAAAACTAAAAACAAAAAAATAATGGGTTTTTATAATGCTTAATCAGGTCAGGGATCCTAACATTGAGTATGGCTAGTTGGTAACATTAAAAAAGAAGAAAAGAGAAGAATTGGGGTTTTCTCTTGTGACACAGCTTGGCTTCTCTGTCCATTTAGATGAATTAATATTTTTGTATTGTGTGTCTTTTTGTTTGTCCATAAGCATTGCCAAGTCATGCAATATTAAAACCATCAAGCCAATAAACCCTAAGTCAGTCTGAGAAATACCATTACATTATCTTTATGTTATGCTCATTATCCAAATGCTTGGCTTTACCAATTACTACATATATAGTATCCATTCTCTTTTAAAATGATGAATATAAATTAAGTTAAATTTTAACTTTCCTTGTGACCTAGCATTTCAGAACCAAATCCTCTAAAGGACCTTCAGGTACATGAGTTTTGCAGCCCCAGACATGGCACATTTGTCTCATGGCCAAACGAGACTGCCTCTAGGTAAGGATTTGAGGAACATCCTTGAGCTAGTGGCCATAGATTCATGGCCAGATTTGTGTTTTATGTGTATTGATTACCAAAATAAAAAATCGTATCATAATAGCAAACAATTGCTGAGTCATAGGCTTTGAAGAGCTTAAATGTGTGGTATCTGAACTCTGCTGAGTCATGTTTGAAAATTAAGATATAGGCGTGCATTTTCATTACTAGTATTTTAAAAATCACAGTTGTAGAATCCCACAGTCCTTCCTTCTGAAATCGCAGCTTTGATTCAAGCATTCTGTGACTAAAATTCATAAATCATGGGAAATTAAGAGTCATGAACGCAAAATGCCATAATGATGCAGCAGTAGCTCATGCAGATGGAGAAGGAAAGACTGAGAACATGAATATCCCTGCTGCTTTTGGAAGTCCCTTGGCTCGATATTCAAAGTGGTGAGATCAAGGAAAATGTTAATATTTTTTGCATTTACCACATAGCAATTGTGCCATATAGGTCATCAATAGTATGGAAGATTATCCTACTTTTAGGGATAAAGAAACCAAAACTGAGCATAATTTGATGTTAAAAAAAAATCAGCCAGTAGGTTCCAGAGCCAGGATTTCAACTGCACATTTGTCAGAATTGTGTGTGTGTGTGTGTGTGTGTGCACGCACGTAGGTATGTGTACACGTGCATGTGTTTATGTGCTTACCAACACTCTGAGATACTGTTAAATATTTTTCTTACATCTTTGTTGGTGCATAGAAATTACACATACTTGTGGCATACAGTGTGGCATTTCAATACAGTGTGACAATTCAATGAATGCGGGATGATCATATCAGGGTGACTGATACATCTATCCTTTCAGACATACCATTTCTTTGATATGGGGATGCTCAAAATCTTTTCTGCGAGCCACTTTGAAATACTAAATTAATTGTTACCGACCACAGTTATCTACTGTGCTGCCTTAGCAGTCATTTTTCCCATTCTCTATTATCCATTCTCTCTCTGTCCCTTCCTCTTTTGCACTTTCCCAGGCTCTGATAACCACTATTTTATTCTCTAATTCTCTGGAATCATCTTTAAGATGCCTCATGAGATGGTTGTGACAATAGTGGGAAGTGATGCAATAGAAGAGTCAGCTTCTCTCTTGCCAGGGTCACTTCCAAGCTACCTGCAAAATCTCCTAATCACCTGCAGGCAATTTCCCTCTGGGTGGAAGGTCAAGGGCAGGCTTTCACTGGGCTTGGTGTTGACTTCTCTGAGGACTGCAGTGTCCACACAACCTTACCCTTGTCAAATCCAGGGACTGCTCTGGGAGAACTAGAAGCAGACCTCCAATTTGTGCTAATTTTTAAAACTCTCAAAGCCTTGGACACATCTAGAACAGTTAATCACAACCCCTGCAATTGGGGAGGATACAAACGTGGGTATTTTTGAGCTTTCTGGATGATGGCAGTGGGAAGAAAAGTTCAATAGCTACAGATTTATTCTGTTATGTGTGTATAGCAGAGAGCTCATATAAGAATCAAGGAGGGGTTTTTTTTTGTTTTGTTTTGTTTTTAAAGCAGTGTCCATATTCAAACCCAGATGGGTGGGATCAAAACCTCAGGCATGGATATCTTTCAAAATCTTTGGCTGATGGGGAGGTGAATACCTGAAAGCTCCAGGCAGGTCCTTCCTTACTCAAATATTCCTTCCCAAACTCCTTATAAACCTGGTTTAGGCTTTTATCTTGTAAGTCAACAAGTCACTTATTTTTGTTTAACAAGGATGGGGCTTCTGCACTGGCAAGTTCTAGGATTGACTAAAGATCCTATTTTGCCCAGAGCTCTCTTGATTTTAGCTCTGAGATTCTAACATTTCAGGAAGCTCTGCAGTTACAGGCAAATGAAGATGATTGGTCACTCTTCTTGCAGTCAAAGCACTGTAGCTAAAGTATGTTCCTACCAGATTTCCTGGGATGCCCTCTCTTCTTCCACCCTGACAGAGGCTCCTCGTTGGAGCACCCCATGATTAAGTCCCCCTATGAAAGTCTGAGTCTATTCATCACATATACACTGAGATGTCTTTCCAGCTTACACCGGCTTCCTTTCTCACCTCACAACTTCTGGCTCATGTCTCTTCCATAATCTACACCCCAGTTCACGGGTTCCCTGGAATCAGCATGACTCTTAGCATCCAGTGTCATGTGGGGGGGCAACAGGGCTTCCTCTAAGCACCACTGCCATGTGCGTCCTATAATGATAACCAGCATATGACGCCCATTCAGTCCTTGGTCTTATTCTAGACTGGGCTTCTTTGGTCAAAGTTGAAGATCATGTTTTCCTTTTAGCTTGCTCCTTCCTTCCTTCCTTCCTTCCTTCCTTCCTTCCTTCCTTCCTTCCTTCCTTCCTTCTTTTCTTCCTTCCTTCCCTCTTCCCTCACTCTTTCCCTCCATCCCTTTCTTCTCTCTTTCACTCACTCTCCCTCCCTCTCTTTTCCTTGTTTCCTTTTTTTCTTTTGTTCTTTTCTCTTTTTTCATACTGGGGATTGAGGCCAAGGCCTTTGCACTGGGTCATATGCCCTTTAAAATTATTTGTTTTTTTAATTTTGAGACAGAATCTCACTAAGTTGCTAAGTTAGAATAATCCTGCCTCAGCCTCCCAGAGGACTGGGATCATTTTCTTTATATAATAGATTTTTCTCACACCATCTCACTCAAGTAAGTGGGAGTGTAACTTAAGGATTCACTGAAGGAAGTTGAAAACAGAATATTTAACCTGAAATGGGGCTTCACAAGAAAAACTGAAAAACCAAGCCACACATCAAGGTTAGGAACCTCAAGTGACCGCCAGGAAGACCTGAATCTGATGGCGTCCTGAGCGTGAATGCTGAGTGTTCCACCCTCAGAAACAGGAACCCAGGGACCTCAGCTCCAGACTTTTTCAGGTGAAATCACTGAACTAAGTGCTGTTTGTCTGCCCCCACGCCCGCCTCTGGTGGCTTCATTTCCTTTTGTCTGCTAAGGGGCTCACTGTTACCAGACCTCCCACTGTGAAGTCCAGAGAGGCTGCCCTACTCGCTCAGTGGACACCTGTCATACCTGCCAAGAGAAATCTTTCCGTTCTAGGTCTCAGGAGTGAACACCTCCAGCCATCATTGTCCCCAGTCCTTCAGCTGTGGACGCCAAGTGGGATGGTGTCATGACTTCCTGGAGCTGGCCTCACAGAAAGCGTTATGAGTGTCGCAATTTGTCTGAGAAGCAACGGGAAACTCTTATGCTTGGCATTCCTAGCGCTAGAGGAATCTGTGTAGAAGATGAGATGCAATGCTAGACTTTTAGAATTGAAGGTTAAGTCAAAAATTTTTTACCTTGATTCAAGTAAGGTATGGAGCTGGGGATTTAAATCAGTGGCATAAGTGCCTGCCTGGCAAGCGTGAGGTCATGAGTTTGATCCCCGGTTCAAAAAAAAAAAGGTATAGAAAAAAAGTTTTAAAAAATTGGATTTGAACATTCACTTTTTTTTAAAACCAGTTGACATTGTGAAATTTCCATTTTGTCTCTTGTTCTTGTCTGCAAAATGTAAGATGAAGGTACTTGCCAGTTGGATTTGTCACGCACATTAATCTATATAGCCTACATGAGCACCTGGCACACAGCAGAACCTGCATAACCATAGCTTTCCAACAGAGACTTAAGCACTCCATTCCTGATCTCTGTTCTAAGTCATTAGAACGCATGTGTAAACAGCAAGAGGGGGGCAATTCAAACAAAAATTCTGCTTCCATTGGAGCAGAAGCAAGTTGGTCTGAGCACCCAGCCATCCACCATTTATCTCAAGTCTCTTATGGAATCCAAACTCGTGATCAGAGATCTTATGCCTTAAACCAGAACCATCAATCTCAGTCCTAATGGAATATAGAGAAGCACTTTCCCTTGGAGGATCACTAAAAGATCACAGCCTTGCTTTCCTCTGATAGATTTCCTGTCATATTATATAGTAATGTTCTGTTGGGTGGTGAGATTACTGTCCTTCTGAGAATAGTAGCTACCTCTGTAGCTAAGATACTCAACTCTGCAATCAGGCCATGAGTTTCTCCAGGGATAACTTTTCAATCAGTGACATCTAATTTTTACCTTCTGTTATTTTTTAGGACCACAGATGAACAAAAGTAACCATTTCCCTCAGCTTATGGCATGTTCTTCGTTGATTTCTACATTCACCGTCAATCTCTCCCAAGTCCCTTTTATGGTATTTCTTTCATTTATTCATTATTTGTGATAATTATTAACTTGTCCTTCATCCATTACCCACCCCTGTCCCACTGCACTCCTCTTCTGGAGCACTTTTTACTACAGAAAGTCATTTTTCAAACATTTGTTTTAATGTATTCACTTAAATATACACATGCATATGCAGTTTATGTAAGTAATGCCTCATTTCGTCATGTGGGTGCTGATATGTGTAAATCTAATTTCTTCCTTTGGTACTGAAATAATATCCACTGTGTATGTATATACACTTCATTATTAATCTCTAGAAGTTAAGACTGGCCGGATTAACTCCAGCAGGTTTCTCTGCTAACCAGAGTTTCCTAGTGCACATCACTAAAATAGTCACCATGGAACATGCCCTAAAAGAGAATTCTCAGGTCAGAAGTGAAGTACATGCCTACATAATTTTTCCTGACTGCACTCCAGAAAGCTCCCTGAGTTCTGAATTCTCACATAAGCAAAGGCTCCCATTTCCACACATCCTCATTAGCATTTAACATGATTCATCTTTCAAAGTTTTGGCAACATGATATCAACCTGGTAATTTGATATTTAGATTTGTGTATCTTAGTTTATTAGTAAGGTAAACACTTATTCATTCAGCTGAAAAGTATTCTACCTGATTTTCCATATGAAGAACTTTCTCCTGTAGCCTGCCTCTTTTTAAAATTGGATTATGGACATTTTTTTTTTTGCTCATCTGGAGAATTTTTATGTTTGTTGTAGATATAGAAGGGAACAAAGCTCAATCTGTCATTCATGTTTTTTGTTTGTATGCTGTGTGTGTGTGTGTGTGTGTGTTTGTTGAGACAAGGTCCCACAGTACAGTTCAGGCTGCCCCTGAACTTTTATGTAGTCCAGGCTGGCCTCAGACTTGCAGCGGTTCTCCTGCCTCAGCCTCCCAAATGCTAGGATTAGAGGCATGAGCCACACCACACCTGGTTTATCATGTGTATGTTAAATTTAAATAAACATAAATCACCAGTTCTGAGTGAGTAAAGTCCATGTAATCTTCCCTTTAATCTGTATAATATTTGGATCTTAGTTAAGAAAGACTTTTTCATTTGAGTTCACAAAGACATCCCACGTCTTCTCCTATTAGACTAATAGATTTACTTTTTAAAAAAAATTTGGGCTTTGAGAGACAGGGTCTCACCATGCAGTTCATGCTGGCCTTGAACTCGCTGTGTGGCCCAGGCTGGCCTTGAACTCATGGTGATCCTCCTGCCTCAGCCTCCCAAGGGCTGGGATTACAGGCAGGCACCACCATGCCCAGGAGATTTATTTTTTATAGAAGTTTAACCCAGGAATTTGTGTGTGTGTGCATGTAAGGTAGGAACCAACTTTATTTCTTTCTATAGATTATCAGCCTATTCATCGCATACTATTTACCAAGCAATAGGACATTGTCCTGGTGGTGACAGAACTATTGTCAGATACTCTGTTTCTCCACACATATCTGGCTCTCTGGATGGCCCAGCTACTGCTTTGCTGTTGACCTAGTAGCACATGCTTTGCTGAAATAATTTTGTACTATGTATCATTCTAATGTATGTTAACTCCCTGTATTATTGAGGACCATCTAGAGGAACAGAATCAATGTAACTCACATGAAAAATTACACAAGGGACTTATTAGGTAGGCTTACAGCATCAGAGGCAGAAGAGTTACGGTTACTATCTTTGGGGTCAGAGGTAGAAGAATCCAAGAAGGCTGACCCTGTGCGGGAGAGCTGGGGGATGCAGTAGCAGTCAAAGACGGGAGGCCCGAGAGCTCACTGTAGAGTCACTGCTGTGAGTCTGCATTGGGACTGAGAAGTCTGCATTGGAACAAATAAGAAGACACCCATTAGGCGTCTGAAACTTTAACCATGAAAGTAGATGGACTAACAGTGCCTGAGTGCAAGTCTACAAAAAGCTGTGCTCGTTGACAGTAAAGCCAAGGAATAAATCAGAGGCAACTGCATCCATGGAATATGGTGGGATGCCTTTTAAACATCACCGAGAAAGCATTCTTGGAAATTAAAAAACACAATGAAGAAAGCAAAACATTTTATATCAAGGGCAGAAGATAGAGTAGATGTTTCCCCTTAAATTGACAAAACAACAGACATGAATTAAAAAGCAAAAAAGATGTAAGTAGATCAGTTTGCAGTTTGTGAGGCCCAACATTCAAATAACTGGAGTTCCAAAATAGGTAAATGAGCAAAATAAAAGGAAGAGCAATGACAGTGAAATAATCCGAGAAAGATTCTAAGGGCGTGGATGTCCGTATTAAGTGGTGCACTGAACACTTGACAGAAGTGAGAAGAGGAATTGCATGGATCCAGTCACGGTGAAGTTTCACAGCACTGTGGGAAAGGGACAAACCACGTGCACAAAATATAATTAGTACAAAAGATGACACATTAAAATATACTCGGAAAATAAACAATGCCTTCGCTTTCTGGAGGAAAAACTATTTCCGATTTAGACTACTGCATTACCTAGCCAATCAATCTTAGATGAGCATAAGACGAAAATACTTTAGTTATTAAATTTCAAACACATGGCTTCCCACTGCAGCAACCTTTTCTGAGAATAATTTGTTCTTCTGAAATGTGACAGTAAAAAAGTTTAGTGTGATATCTATTAAAAAAAAATTCACAAAAGAAGCAGAGAGTATTTCTAGGATGTTGATAAGAGAAAACTCTAGGATCGCAATTAGATATCAAGCCAGGAATAGTAAGGATTGCATGGGAAGAGCCTCTGGGTAAGGGAGAAATCATTACTGGCTTGGGGATACTGGGAGATTATCTCTCCTTATTGGGGATTGCTGTAGCTTGGATCCTGACTGTTCCTCAAGGCCAAGTGTTGAGGGCTTGGTCACCAATCGATGGCACCAGTAGGAGATGGTGAAACCTTTAAAGATGGCGCCTGGAGAAAGAAGTGAAGTCTTTGGGATGCGCCCTTGGACAGGATTGTGGGAACCCAGGCCTCCTCTTCTTCTTCTCTCTCCTCCTTAGTCACCATGACGAGCATGGGCTTCCTCCACCAAGCCTACCTCCATGCTGTATTGCGCCAAGACAGCCCCCAAACAACAGGGCCTGGTTACTGTGAACTGACACCTCTGACACCTTGGGGCAGAATAATTTTTTTCTCTTTCTTAAACTGATTGTCTCATTTCATCACCATGATGGAAAGCTAATACCAGATTGAAGCATTTATTTGAGTAATTTAAAAATCAATTCAATTCTTTGATCAGAACAACTATAGAGGATAAATATAAAAACCTACATGAAATCAGGAAACTTAAAATAGCAAATTTGGTAGCAGAATAAAGTAAATATGGTAAAGACCAATAACAAACAAATGTATTAAAATAGTGATCAACTCTTTCCTTTGCCCAGAAGCTGAAGGCCCAGCCAGCCCCCACAGGAAAATTCTACACTCTCAGGAAACAGGTGGCCTGATTTCACACCATCTATTGCTGAAAACAACTGGAAAATAAACTTCCAAACTCATTTTATAAAGTCAGTTAATAACCTTGGGTCCAAAACAGGGCAAGTGAATTACAAGCTAGGAAAATGACAAACTGATTTCATGGGTACACATACTTTGAGAAATCAGAGATTGAATGTTAGCTAATGGAACCCAATAGTGTATTTTTAAATTAATGAAACAAAATGATTATGAAGAGTTTATTCTAGGGAAGCAAGAATGCCATCAGAAATGATTAACATCACATTATTATTTTCATTATCAGAAAATTTAGCAGTGCAATTTACTACCTAAATACACATAAGGAAGAAAATGATATGATTTTCTCAATACATTCATTAAAATAATATTAAAACACTCAATGCTACTTACATTGCAAACTCATAGCAAAAGAGGCTCAACTGACAACCTAAGAACAAATAAGATTATCTAGTAAAATAGGTGCTAATGAATAGAAATGAATTATACTCCTCTAAATCAGTAAGAACTATTTAGAAAATATAATAGGCATCAAGATTCCATTTGTCATGGAAACCAAATATATGAAATATTTATGATGACAAACAAAAATAATTCATGAAATCTGCTTAGAGAACAAAATTAATCTTCTAAAAGCCTGAGTTCTTAAACTTTTTTGGAGATAGTTGCACACATGTGCATAGCATCATGAGGAATATTACATAGAGACGCAGTGTACCCATTGCTGGTTTCCCCCATGCATAACATTTGGAAAAACTGTGTTATAATATCACAATCAGGGAGTGAACATTAATATAGTCCACTTACCTGGTTTAGAATTTCACAATTTTCAAATTTCCCAATTGTATGCATGCACTCATGAGGGTGTTTCTATGCAACTTTATCACCTATATAGTTTTATGTATTCATGGTCATTGAATGACAGAAGAGTTACATTCTCACAAACACCCCTCGTGATTGCTGTTTTACCTTCCACTCACCTGAGTCTTCTTGGCATCCACTGATGTATTTTTTCCATTTCTATAATTTTGCCATTTAAAAGAGAGATATAAATGGAACTATACAGTATGTAGGCTTTGGGGATTGATTTTTCTGTAACTCAGCATAACTGCATCATGATCCATCTGACCTAATATGTGCTCATCACAGGTCAAGCAGTAGTGCTGAGCAATAGTGCATGGTACCACTGTGTCGCCGTTTATCTAACCATTGATCCACCAGGTCACACTTTGTTTCCAATTTGGAGCTACTAAAAAGAAAGTTACTGTGAACATGCATATACCGGTGAAGATAAGCTTTCAGTACCTGGGATAAACGATCATGGGTGTAATTCCTGGATCGCGTGGTAATCCTGTGGTTACCTTTTGCCTCGTGGTGCTGGGATCAAGCCCAGGGCTTTGTGCAGGCTGTGTGAGCTCACCCGAGCACATGCCTCACTCCCATGTATTATTTTTCTAAAGAACTTCAAGACTCTCTGCCAGAGCTACCTGCAAGGAAGAGTAAGTTTTACAATATAAGCAGAGTTACTGATGTGCTAACCAAGCAGCAAACAGTATGAAAGGGTGTAAATGTAATGGTATCTCTTATCTTATTTCTAATTACTATAATTAACATCTTCCAACTGTTCCTTGAATGGCTTCAGGAATCATTTTACAGGAGCAGGAGCCCATTGTATCTTTATCAGCAACACCTTGTAATTATGTCCATGTCTATATGTGTATATTGATCCTACTTTTTCTAAGGCTGTGTAGCATTCCAGCTTTTGGAAATGTCACCTTTTATTCAACTTGTCTCTTTTTGATAGGCTTCTGGTGAGTTTATTTTCTTTTTGTTAATGCAAACAATAGCATAGTAAATATTTTAATGTACATTTTGATGTGTCACTCAGGATGATGTAAGATATGTTATGAGCTATTATATTAAAAAGGATATAAATTAAAACTTTGGTAAATATTCCCAAATTTCTTTCCTGAATAGTTGCACCCATTTAGACTCCCCACAATTGTTTATTGGACAATGCCTTTCCTTAAAACCCTCAGATCCTGGAGTTTATCAAATTTCTTAATATTCCCTGATTTGCTAGACTGCATATGGAAATGTGTTAGTCACTTTTTTTGTCATTAGGACAAAATACTTGGCACCTACAACTTAAAGGAGGAGAGGCTTATGTGGCTCACAGCTTCAGAGGTCTCAGTCCATGGTCACCTGGCTCCATTGCAGAAGTGCTTGTTGGGAAAAGCTGCTAAGCCCATAATAGCCAGACAGCAGGAAAAAGAAAACAGCTGTCACCACCGCAGTGACCCACCTCCTTCCACCACATCCCATCTGCCGACATCACGTTCATCTATGAACTCACTGACGAATTAGTCCACTGATGAGGGTTGCACCTCCATGACCCAGTCACCTCCCATAAGCCCAGTGTGCATAGAAATTTGGTGGGTATTTTAGATCTGAGCCATACAGAATCTTGCTATTGTTGGATCTGGGCTGTCTTCTGAAGGTCTGTGTGTTAGTGACTTGGTTCCCAGCTTGGTACTGTTATGAGGTAGTCTGATTGGAGCTCTCTGGGTACCTGGGGACATGCCTTCCAGTAGGACAGTGGAATGCTGGCCTTCCTTGTGCTTCTCAGCATGAGATGAGTTCTTTTACTGTACCATTTTTACTGCTACAAATGGTACCACAGGTCCAGAGCCAAAGGGGCCAATATATCATGGTGTGAACCCTCTAAAACCGTGAGCCAAAATAAACTTTTTCCTCATAAATTAACTATGGTAAGTGTTGCAGAGACAGAAAGTTAACTAACATATATTTCAGATTTAAATTAATTCAGCATCAAAATCTTTTTTTTTTTTTTTTTTTTTTGCAACAGGGCTCAGGGTCTCAGGCTGCTTTTGAACTCTATGTAGCCCAGGCTGGCTTCAGATTCACAGAGATTTTCCTGCCTCAGCCTCTCGAGTGCTGGGTTCACAGTTGTGCACCACTACACCCAGACTGAAAGATCATATTTTGAAGTCTCTTTTTCCTTCAGTCACATAGAGAAAACACTTTTAAATCAGGAAATAAAAACCTGAAAATATGCGGTGAGGCTGTAAAGCAGGAAAATCAGATCTGTGGGCAAGAAAGCCAGCAAAACAAAAGCTGGTGAGCTGATAGAAGCCTTTGGCTCCCAGAGAAAATAAGATGTGAGACATGGCACTGGTGTGGAATAATATCTTCCTAGGCCATGATAGAATTTTATATAAAATTCTAGTATTCTTTCAAGAGTGGTGCAAGGGCCGATATCATTTTTTATTCTCTCCATATTTCTGATGGATACAAAAACCGGGGTGAATGTAACCTCAGTTCTATAGATAGCAACAAAGCTGGATAACTCAGTATCCAGAAAAGCCTAGAATACAAGAACAAAGATGCACCTGAGACTGCCCAAGGCCTCTATAATGTCAGTAGGAGACAATCGTGTCTGAAACCTTTTGGGTAACTCTAAGGCAGGGGCTGGAGTGTACCTCAAATGTAAAGAGGATGTTTAGTATGTGTGAGGCCCTTCAGTTCAAACCCCAACAGCACCCATCCAAAAAATGGGATTAAAACAGTACTAATGTTGTGGGCAAGTGACCCATGTTCAGCAGAGATCCCGTTGGTAGGTTAATTTTCTATTTGATGTCAAGATTTATTGTTTTAAAATTTTTAGTATTTCGAAGGTAGTGAAATACCACAGGACAAGACAGAACACAGCCAATTGAGACAGTGTAGTGAAATTGGTACAGAACTTCACAACAGGGTAACAGTAATAGGTACCATAGTATATCTCCTTATCTTCATGATAGTTGTTCTTTCAATCAGGTATAGCAAAATCTAACCAAATCCAGAACATGATAGAACTTATCAAAACGGAATACTGAATGGAGTAATACAATTAATCAGAACAAAGCAAAACAGTGATAGCAATATTTTCCTTCACAGAGGTGGAAAAGGAAATCCCCCCATTTGCTATATTGCATATGGTCAACCTCCCAAGAGATGCTCAGACCTCTGGCTCCCATTTGCTAATGGGGTGGTGGTGGTGGTAGGATGTTTGATTCTCAGCCCGAGCACCAGTAGGCTCACAACTGCTTACCAGTGAGGCGAGCAGGTTGCTTGGTATCCCAGCACCCTAAGTTTCAGCATGGTGTGGATCTCGGGAGATGCTGGTTGGTTCTCACCCTGGGGTAGCTGCCGCTTGCCTGAGCCACGGCTCAAGGTTTGTTTTTATATAGTCTACATATTAGTCCTCTGTTCAAGAGGCAAAAATGTTCCCCACTCTGTAGGCTGTCTCTGCTCTCTGTGGGTTGTTCCCTTTGCTGTGCAGGAGCTTTTTAATTTGATATCATTCCATTTGTTGATTCTCGATGTTATTTCTTGTGCAATTGGGGTTCTGTTCAGAAAAGTCCTTGCCTATGCCTATAACTTTAAGAGCTTTTTCTATTTCATCTTCTAGCCCATTATCTATGTTTTGATAGTTAGATATTTGACAAATTTTATTTTATTTTAGTATATGGTAAGAGACATGGGTATAGCTGTAATCATCTGCGTGTGAATAGCATTGTTTGTTACAGAGGCTGCCTGTCCTCCAGCACATGTTTTTGGCCCTTTTGTCAAAGATCAGACAGCCGAATGTGCCTGGGGGTTTTTCTGCATCACCACTCTACTCCACTGGCCCACATGTCTGTTTGGGGGCAGTGCCATGCTGCTTTAATCACTGTAGCTTTGTTATATAACATGAAGTTTAGACCTGAGATGCCTCCTGCTTGGTCTCATTGTGCAAGGCTACTTTTTTATTCTGGTTTCATATGAATTTGCTGTGAAAAATGCTGTTGGTATTTTTATCGTGACTACATTAAACCCATAAATTTTGTACTAAGTCCATTTTGACTAAATTCATCCTGAATTTAGTAGGATGAATGTAGGTAACCTTCTACATTATTGGAATGCAAAATAATACAAATGCTACAGAAATCAGCATGGGTAATCTTCAAAAAAACTAAGAATTGCAATCCCATTTGATCCAGCTATTCCTCTTCTAGGTATCTTCCCGAAAGAGTTAAAGACATTGCATTACAATGATACATGCATAACTGTGCTTATAGCAGCACAATTCATAACTGCTAAATCTCGGAAGAGGCCTGTAAATCCATCCATGGATGAACAGATAAAGAAAGTGTGCTATATTTATACACAAAGGAATATTACACAGCCGTACAGGGAAGACACATGAGTCATATATAGGAAAATGGATGCACCTTGAGACAATAGTGTTATGTGAAATAAATCAGACACACAAGATTAAATATCATATTATTACTCTTACATAAGAAACATGAAGTATACAGCAGCCTGTGCTTGTGAGGGTCTCCATTTGCTCCCCATGTAGTCACGTGAGCAAGGGAGTCCAACGCAAACAGCAGAGAACCACCATAGTGAGCTGGCAGTGAGACCACAGAAGAAAGGAAAAGATTGTTTGTTTAAATAGTAGAACTCTTTCTTTTCTTTGAATGCAGTCTTATGCTTTCATTTTGTACTAGACCCCACACATAACCAGGCAAACCTCTGATGGTTACTTCTGCAATTCCAGCAGGCCCACTCTTGAAAGCAGCAGGCACTGGGAGAGATTCGCTCCTCTCAAAACAAGCATGGACGGGAGGAGCTCCATAAGGCTGAGGGGCACAGAGCAGACTAGGTCCTGTGAGTCTCAGAGATAAGCCAACCTCTGTTCCCGAGAAAGTGCCCCAGTGAGAAGAAACTGGTAACCACAGCATCAAACCTGATCCTGACAGGAGAAAGAATCCGGATACAGATTTGCGAAGGTGCTGTGGTTTGAATATGGTTCATCTTCTCCCAAAATGTTGTTGGAGTTTAATTCCCATGGTGAGTGTGAAGAGAGTGGAAAATAATCTGACAGTGGGGCTTTCAGGTAGTAGAGTCTCTGGGAGGTGATTAGGATAGATAAGATTGTCAGGTGAAGCCACTGTGATTTAATGCTGTGGCATATCAGGAGGGTGTGGGACACACACACACACACACACACACACACACACTTTTATCACCCTGGCCTCCTCTGTTCCACGTTCAGTCTTTACCAGTAAAAGACCATCAACAGATGTGAACAATTAACTTTAGGCCTCCAGAACAATGACTATGAAGAAACCTCTCATCTTACTTGTGGGGCTGTGTTATTAGCTCCAGGAAAGTAATCAAGACAAGAGGGGAACAGATCTAGGCTCGTTCAAAACGCAAAGTGTCGCACTGCCTGACATGTCTCAGAAACAACAGCAGCAGCAGTTCACATAAAGGAGCAGCACTGCTATGTGCATGCGTGTATGCATGTGTGTGTTTCTGTGTGTGTGTGTGTGTGTGTCTGTGTGTGTGTCCAAGTCCTGGGTGCTAGCTAAGCAGACTTGTTTGGGCTGTTGTGCTTGCACTGGATGCTGGAATCTGATTTTCAGGGGTGACAGCTGAGGGAAAACAGTGGAGAGAGAGGGGACACACTGGGACTTTGGAGCGATGGACGGAAGTCCTTGCTACCGTTGCCACTGGAGGTGTGCTCTGCAGCAGCCTGGTCTGCCAGGTGGGACAGCAGAGCCCAGTGAAGAGCAATTGAAGGTCTGCCCTTCTCTTCCCCCTTCCAAGCCTCCCACTGAACTTCTCTAGCCCTGCAACAACAACAAAGTACAATTCAGGGCTCTGGGAAACAGTTTGACTTATCAGGCAGACTCACCACAAAGCCAGTGCAGTATAACAGGAGGAAACACACTCAGTCCTGCCTCCACCCCGTGAGTGAGGTGTTCATTTCATATGAAGTCAGTCGTAATGTACAATCACAACCGTACTATGATTTTATAGAAGACAGAAATTAAAAAGAAAAAAGAGGAACAAAGGAAAAGAAAAAAAAGCTTGCCAGAAAGACATTTTGATGAAAGGATTAGAAATATATATGAAATCTATAACTTGCTATTTTAAATAATTTTTTAAAAATGGATATGAAACATGAGCAAACATATCTAGGTGATAAAATTTAGAAGTAAAAGAAATTTTAGAAGAACATCACTTTACAAGTTAATATAGAACAACTAACCAAAGTATGTAATGTCAAGAAAAATGGAGAAGTTAACATTTTTTAAAAGAGAAGATTCCTAAAGGATTTGAGGGAAAGTGATGAAAGACTGTTGCTAATAACCAAATAAAACCTAAGTACAAATCAGAGGAGAAATCCAAAATAGTGGAGCAAAATGAATACCATGAGTTGTATTTATTTTAAAAAGAAAAAGCAACCCAAAGATCTGAAATTGTGGAATAAAAGAACATTGCATATTCTTTTATTGGGAAAGTCAAGGTAGAACAACAAATATCAAGACAAAGAGTCTAAGTATTAGACTTTAAAGAACAAAGGGAAAATGTCCTCTGGATATCCAGGAAGTAAAAAGAAAGCAGAATAGAAAAAAATATAAAACCAAAAGCAAGTTTGACTGCCATCAGACCTTTCAAGAGCAGCATTTTATGTCATCTATGTCAGAATGAGAGGAGTATTTCAAAATACTTAAACTTTTGATAAATGATCCAAGGATTTTATATCCAGGCAAACTGACCTTCAAGTGTAAAGGAAGAAAACTGTCATCAATATGCAAAAACTAAAGGAATATTTTCCATGAATCTTTTCTTGGGAATGTACAAAGAATATGAGATTACTGTGGAGACACTGGCACAAGAATTGATGGTGACTGTTAAATGTGTATTTCTTTTTTTAAAAAGTATATTTCTGTGTAGAAATAAACCTGAAGATAAGATATGACAGAGAGAGTGTATTTTGTAAAGATTATGTGCTCTGACAATGCTCACACTAGGAAACTTTTTAAAAAGCAGAAGCAAAAGTGGAAAAAATACTAAAGCTGAGTTTTAAGTATCCATCATGTTGGTAACAGTGTTGCTATTGTTGGTTTAAATATGCTTTGCTTATAATGTGAGATAAAGAAAACAAGTAATTCTTTCACTGTTGTAATTTAACTATCCCCGAAAACTTAAGTACCAGGAATTTTAGGAGATGAAAATTTAAAATAGAAAAGTTTAAGCACTCTATAATCCTGAATTAGAACACATAAATAGATGGATATATATAGAGAGAGAGACAGAGAGAGAGGCTGATAGATAATCTTAGATCTGTCTACTAAAGAGCCTTAAAAGTAACCATTGCAAGTAAAGGAAACCAGAGATTTTAGAAAGAGGATAAAATCGCTGACTCTGCAAAAGCTTGTAAGCTCAAAAAACCATTTTATAAAATGCCAAGACCAGCAAATGCAAAGGACTTGGGAGTCCACCTAAAGAATCTTCTACTCACTAAAGATTGGGCAATCTGACTATCAGTGCAGACAATGATGCTAATCAAATCAGATATTCAGGTATCAATCTGTGACATAGTGCTAGCGCAGACCTGCCAAGTCTGGATTAGATGTACAAGGGTTTTCATGGAGGAAATGCTGTGTGGGATAAAATGGGAGTCAGGTTGCAGTGTCCCCAAGTGAAGCAAGGAGGGAGAGAGTGAGGGGAAGAGTCCTCACTGCCAGGGAGGAATGTCCAGCAAGGTGACTGGGAGCCCTCTGGGCAAAGCTCTGCCTCTCCCAGGAGCAGGAAGTGGGGTGTCAGAGGTGCACAGTCAGGGAGACGGAGGTCATTGTTGTGTAGCTGAATCCTCCTGGGATTATGCTGCCTAGAGTTGGATATCTGAATGGAGTCACAATATAGACTTACACACACACACACACACACACACACACAGAACCTTGATTAGTTAACCTTAAGGATTCGTAAGAACCAGTTCATTGTTTTGAAGTCTTATAAATAAAGGGAAAAATGATTCTAACTTTCTATGCAAACTACCAAGAAACTGAATGGCAGATGTGGGATCACAGTTAAGTGAAGAAGGAATTATGGGATTACAGCATTGCCATTTTCCAACACCTACAGATTAAAAATCTAAATCTACTAACTAAGAATCTGGGGCTCTAAATCGCAAAAAAAGCAAGATAAGCAGGCTTTATGTGCCTCTTGACAAAGAACACAGTCCAGCAGTGATGTATTCAGCCCCTCAGTGTGAAATCTGAATCAGATTAAGGTTATAGCTTCAGTTACTAACTTGCAAAAGTCTAGAGCTCAAAGGAAAAGCTCCAACTGTACCTTGAGAACACCACCAACAGACTTTTGACTACACATTGGTTTCTTCAACAATAAAAAAAAATTAAGGGCAAAAAGATACAGCGCGGCAATAGATACATTGTAAAAGTCAAGCTAAACTACACTATGGTGATTAGGGATCCTCGACTAGGTAACAAAATTATAATGAAAAGAAATAAGGAATCTCACAAAACCTGGAGCAGTATGTAGTTACTTTTGCTAGGGGACGGTGTTGCATGTCTTGAGAAGGCAGCTTTAGCCTTCTGAAATTTCTGGGTTCTGTTTTTTTGAGTGAGGTTAAAAAAGCATTCTCTTATGTCCCATTATTAAAATTATAGTTCTATAGTTATTAAGTGGCACATTTTAAAATTATAGTTATCAGCACATTTTATGTGTATGAATTAACGAGGTCCACTGCAGTATTTTCGTACATGCGTATGTTACACATTGATTATGTCTATCCACTCTCCTTCCCTCTCCCTCCCTGTCACCGATTCCTCCCCCCGGTACCCCTCCCATTCCCTAAGAATCCCTAATTCTATTAAGTGCCACGTTTGATCTAAACTGCATTCTGTACTCACGACTCTGATAAAAATCTGGAAAATGGAGACATCTGTAAATACAACAGGAAACTTACACTATGCATACATTCACTAAAATAAGTACTAAAGATGTATGTTCATAGGAAAAATAAAAAGAAGGAGTTCAGAAACGGTAGGTTAATCAAATTAAATATTGTCTACCTAGATTATGTTGGTGACATTAGCTAAATAACAGGTGTGAAAAACGCTGTTAAGCTGGGTCCTAGGGAGGATGCGGTACACATGCCAGCCTTCCTACCCCCGGGACACACCTAGAAAACCTGAAGAACTCACAGGGAGTAATTTGGATACTTTGAAAAAACAAATACCAGTAAGTAGATCTGAGCAACTATCAGAGCACAATTTATAAGTGCTGGTAACTTTTTTTTTTCCTGGCATGTTTTCCTGCCTGAATTCCATGTAGCCGGAATAATGGAATTCAGCACTGTGGTGCAGATAAAGAATTCTATAAGGAACCTAAGACTTTGGGCTCAAACACCAGAAGGGAGAATTGCACAGGGTGACAGAAATCCCTTGTGGTTTTCTCTCTGTTCTCGCAGTTCTGGAAAAAGGAATAACATGAGACCATGAGCAGCCAGGGAAGGAGAGCTGGGCAGGGAGAGTCCCTTGACACCTGCTGTGGATCATCTCCAGGACAGCAGAATCAATCCTCAGTGCTGTTTGTTTTCCTGCACTGCGTGGGCCTCCTGGACTTTGTGGAACTGGATGCTTCTGCTGGAGGACTACAAAGTGTAACTTCAGTGAAACAGAAATTAGAGACAAAGAGCAGAAAGTACACATTTAGGCAAAGGGATACCATAAAGTTAATTCTCAACTGCTGGACTCACTCTTAATTGTATGTGTGAGAATCTGCTCCTAAATGACCGTGTTAAAGACTCTGAGAGCCGAGATAATCACTAGACCTGTGCTAAGGTCCCTGGCAGAGTGGGACAGATCCAGGACAAACTGAGCAGCACCAAAAAGCCTGAGAAATTAGATAGAGGAGGCTAAAGCATAAACATCAACCTTCTCCATAGAATTTAAATAAGACAAGGGTCTGATAACAGTATTTTTAGAAACTATTAAGTATAAAATCCAAAATTATTCTGCATGTAAAGAACCCCCCCTCAAAAAAAAATCCACTTGCACTGTAAAAGACAATCAAGAGACTTCGATGGAAGATGTAGGTATTATCTCACAAGGCTTCAAATTGGGTATTTCAAAAACATTCAGATAAGTGATTACAAGCCTTCTCAAAACAAGTTCAAAGAGCCAGATGGAAATTGTAGAGCTGAACAAGTTCAATAATTGAGATTTTAAAAACTTCTTGTAGTGACATTACTAGAAAGGAGATGACAAAAAAAATCAGTGAACTTGAGGACAGATCAATAGAAAAGATCCAAGCTGAAGATTGGGACACAGGGATAAAGGAACAGTACCCAAGCAATTAGTGGTCATATTTATGGTATCAGAATCCAAGGCAGACTGTGATGCTATGAACATATTTGAAGAGATAACAGCTAAAACTTTCACAGTTTGGCCAAAACAAAATGACAAAGCATAAAGCTACAGATTCAGGAAGCTCAAAAGCAACTCAAAGGGGATCAACTCTGAGAAATCTGTGCCAAGATACATTATACTCAAAGTCTGGAAAACTAAAAACAAAGAAAAAAGCTTGAAAGTTATGGCAGAAAGATGGCATACATCGTCAAGAGAAGCAATGACTTGAATCACAGTTGATTTCTCACCAGAAACCATAGGGGCCCAGGACAGGGCACATTCTTACTGCACTAGAATCAAAGAAGCAGAATTATATTTAACAAAAAGTTTGTTCAGCAATATATGCATGACAAAAATGGCTTTCCCCCCAAATATGCATTATTTCTTCACTGACTCTAGTATTATTAAATTAGTTCCTTATTTTAAAGGGTGACATAAACCCATTTTACTGTTATAGTTTTCATTTAAAACATATGCAATTTTACAAGATATAATTTATAGGTCAATATGGAAAACAAGAAAATACAAGAGGGTTGGATAGTAGAGTTTTTGTGAAAATCTGTAAGCTGGTTCTGAAATTCACATAGAAAGATAAAAATGCCCAAGGTGAGACAGGCATTTATATGTACGTATTGTCATTTGATATGTGACAAAGTGAAAATATAATCCAATGGAGGAAGACGGTCTCTCCAGTAAATGGTTCTAGGGTATTTATTTGAATCTTATTCTGTCTCAGAGCATGCACAAAAATGAATCACAGAATGGATTACACATCTACATGTGAAAGATGGAAAAGTAAACATCCTCCAACAAAACATGGGAAAGTGTTTTTAAACAAAACACAAAGACATGAAGTATAAATGGAAAATATGTAACTGAAGTACATAAAAAATTGTACTATATAAAGGTTATCAAATTTTGTCAAAATATTACAAAAGTGCAAACTGTGGTTGGAAATGTTGATCATTTGGTCTACACAAAGATTAAAATGTCTGTTCCTCAAAAGATACCATTAAAATTAAATACTAAACAAAGTTCTGTAGGATTCAGGGATATGAGCTAGACTCTTGAATTTATTTGAAAATATGACTAGCTTCAAATATGGTTAATATTAGTAACATACAGTATTTCTTTTTCTTAATCATATGTAAAAATTCGTACTGATTATTTAAATAAAAACTAGTTTATTACCTACATGTTGGTAACATATATGATGATAATTGTACAAAGGATAGGAAAAGTAAATGGAATTGTGTTATTAGGTTTTTACAATTTATATATTGTGTTATTAAATTTTTACGATAGCAATCATAACAAATACACTCAATGATACATACTGCAATTATACATGATAAATGCATAGTGCTATAATTTAAAAGGCAAAATAAAAGTAAATGAAATAGTGTATAAAATTTGATTAACAATAAACAAAAAGGCAGGAAAATTAGACTGGGGAATTAGAGAACATACATCAAAATGATAGACTTAACCTAACCAAATCAATAATTATAGTAAATATAAACAGACTAAACACTCTAAGTAACATCTGAGACAGACTAAAAGGAAGCAACAATTAACTGCATGGTATTTCCAAGATATACATTAAGTCACGAGTTGCAAATAGAAGATTATTAAATAAAATAAAAGGTACACTGAAAACAGTGGGCATAAGAACCTTGCTGTGGCTATATTAATATTAAAGTGATATGATGAGCAATATCGGAATTAAAGAGCATTACTTCATAATGATAAGGTGGCCAGTTCATCAACATAACAATCATTAATTCATATATGTGTAATAAAGAGATTTTAAAATACATGAAGTGAAACTGGAAGAATTAAAGAGAGATTAGGATAATCACCAAAGATAACATTTTAAAAATTTAAAAATTAATAAGGATAGAAAATATGTAGAACAGTACCATCAACATTTAATTGACTAACAGGACTCTATTTTCAACAACTTCAAAACACGGATTATTTTTTAAGTGCATATAGAATGTCTACCAAGGTATAATATTTGCTTAATATTGTAAATATGGCAGTCTTTTCAACATTTAAAGAAGAAATATCTTGAACAACTTCAGAAACTACCAGAGAGGGAAGCATCTTTCAATTTATTTTGTGAGACAATCATAATTCGTCTACCAAAATTGAACAACGACATTATAAGAAGTGAAAATTATAGAAAGTTCCCCATGGATCTAATGGAAAATTCGTTTACCATCTACTAACCAATAAAATTCAGCAGTAGTCAAGTCCACGATCAGGAGTATCTTGGGTGTTTTTCATCAATATCAAAAAGTTCTCAGCTTCCATCTCATCTTCCTTCTGTGGTTGAGGTAAGCCTCAGAAGGATGGTAGCCATCCAGCAAAGTCACTTGAATTCTTAGATTATGATGTAAGGAAGAAATAAACCTTGATAGTGTTATTAAGCCAGTGGAAATTGCAGCTATTACCTACCATGGTCAATAAGTTTAACATTTTCAGTCTATTACTTCTATACTTTATTTTCCAAATTGTCCTATTATGGCAAATTGTGGGGCACATATTTTCCTGACCATCTGCCTGTGGACTTTACTTTTGACTACGTTCTTCTATGATGTACAGTCTGCTTTCTTGTTTGCATGGTGATTTTCTTTTGGAAAACTTCCCCTGTATGAAGTTACCCATGTCTTCCCCCAGAGGAATCCTTGAATCCTAAACTATGTGGCTGGTACACATTTGAACACACACCTAAACCTGTCGCGAATTTGGGGTTTTAAACACATGATTACCCTTTATCCCTCTGCAGAGTCCAAGCAGAAAACATGCTTCCTCCTGTTTGCAGGGGTAACCGTTGGGTTTTCCTGATCTTTTAGACAGAGAAGGAAAACTTCTCAAGCTCTAGACTTGTGTGAATATCTTTGTAGGTCAAGGTCCAGTTGCCTCACCGGAGTATGTTAAAACTTTGGACTTTCTCCCTGAGGTTGAATATTTGATCTGCCTCTCTTGGGACTATGGTAGCAACATCTCTTTCTGAGTGATGATTGGGCATTTGTTTTTGGCCCGTCTCTGTACCCTTAGCAATGCATAAATTTTCTGTCACATCTTCCTTACCATTTTTTACTGCTGGGAATGGGCAGGAGGCTGGAGCCTGGAGCCTCCCACCAGCTTTGCTCCTAGAATAATTTACTGCTTCATTTTACACGTGAAAAACCAATGCGGGGCTCAGGGGGAGAAATGAACAGAGCCAGGCCTCCTTACTGGCGCGATGGAGACTGAAATAGATCTCTCCACACTCACATCGGTTAGAAACTGAACCGAGTGAGTGATCTGTGCTTCCAGGTCCTCCAGAGGCCAGCAAAGGACACGGCATACATAAGTTTCTGACCTGTTGTCAGGCCTGCAAGTGTTTTACTTCTAGGTTTCTGACATTGTGAGGGCAACAGCAGTAAGAAAGAAATTCTGGGGTCCTGAAGAAATGGGTGTTCTGGATGCCTGTCCCTCTCTAGTGGAAGGCCTCAGGGGACATGAAAGGGCTCAGGTAGGCTGCTCCTGAGGCCCCGGGGGAGGGTGCTGTTCCAGCCAGTCTTCGGTGCTTCCTCTGTGGATGCTGGGTTTCTTGTAGCACATTTCTATCACCAGGGCCTATTTAGTGATGTCAGACTGGGGCAGATGGAGCAGAGACCCAGGATCAGATGCCAACCTTTTGGCTTACCAAGTCCTCTTTCCCGCTGTCCCCTTCCCCTGGTGGGACACCTGCTCTCCAAGCCTGGTCCGTTGTCCCTGCTTGCATGAACTCTTCTTCCAAAGCTTCAATCTTCCCGGTCATCGGAGCCTATACCCATTAGTTGTTTATACACCTATCAGTGCATTGGTGTGAACTGGCTTCAGGACACTTCATGCGAGGAACTGGGCTCAGCACCCCATTCCTGCTGCTGCTAGGACACCTTCAAGCTCAGGCACCTTTTGGGAGCCTTTCCCTCGTTGTCAGTCTGCTGTCTGGTCCCCAGAGTTGACCTGGGAAAGTCCAGGTGTTGGGGGACCACCTGCAAGAAGGTGGGCGTCAGTGCCTCAGAAGAGATACAAGGAACTGGCCTAGGCCTCTGACTCTCGGGAGGCCTTCGACAGCCCCTCCCTGTCCCTGTCCCTGTTCCTCCCACGCCTCCTCTGGAACCCTAAGGAGATGCTCCCATGCATGCTCAAGTTGCTGAATGGGCTGAAGCCCTCCCTGGCATAAACCCTCTTGGGTTCAAAAAGGCCTAGGTAAGATTTTTTTGGTTTATTTTTATTTGTGGTAATACACATTCGCAGTACCTAAGGATGAAGTTCCTACTGGGCACTTGGGATATGCACATAACACATCAGAATTCTTTGGAATCCCCTCTCCCCCCAAGTTCTGGCTGTTCTTCCAGTAAGAGAATGGAGTTACCTTTGCAATCTTCGGAATCTCCCTTAAAGGAAAACGGGACTCAATTAGGCTTTCTGCTGGAATTTCTCGCCCAAGTTCGCAGCGCCTCCTGCCCCACAGCCTGAGCCCGGCGAAGCCCACAAAGCGTCGCTGCCGGCGCGCTGCGCCTGTGTCCGGAGGGTCCGGGGCGCCCCGATGGTCGGGGGGCAGTCTTCCTAAGGCGGCTCTCTGGTCGCCATTGCCCGGCACAGGGGAGGGAATCCAGAAGGACCTGGTTCCAGAATTATCTCGATACAGCTTCTGGCTGAGCGCACAGGGAGCTGCCGGCGCGGGGAGGCCCCGCGCTCCCCGAGGAGCGGCGCGGCGCGCAGGGCCCGCGCGGGGGCGCCCGGGGCGCGGGGCGCGGCTGCCCTGGGCTCGGCCCGGCCGGGCCGGGGCGGGGCGGCCCGGGCGTCACGTGGGGGCGCGGGGGCGGCGGCGGGAGCGCGCGCGGCTCTTTAAAGGCGCGAGCCGGCCGGAGCGGGCTGTGCGGCCGCAGGCGCAGGCCCAGACCTCGGCGGAGCCTCCAGCACGGCGCGGCCGGCGGCGGGACCAGCATGCGCGGCCGGCGGGGTGGTGCCTGGCTGGCGCTGCTCGCCTCGCTCCTGCACGGTAAAGCGCCGCTCCCAGCCCCGCGCTCCTGCGCTCCTGGCGGGGTCCCGGGCGCACCCGCGCGGCTCGGGGTCGGGCAGGCGGGGGTGTCCCCGCGGCGCTGCCGGGGGAGGGAGGGGTCGCGGGCTGGGGGCGAGGGCTGCGCCCCTCCGGCCTGCCCTGAGTGGGCTCTCTTCTTCCGAAGTGTCCCTGCAAGGCGAGTTCCAGAGGAAGCTCTACAAGGAGCTGGTCAGGAACTACAACCCCTTGGAGAGGCCCGTGGCCAACGACTCGCAGCCGCTCACCGTGTACTTCTCCCTCAGCCTTCTGCAGATCATGGACGTGGTGAGTCCGGCGCCGGCAGCCCGCAGCCCCTGGGGTCTGCACGCAGTGGCGGGTGTGCGTGGCCAGGACGCCCTGGCCCCTGGTCCCCAGCTGCTCGGGAGGAGGCAGTGCTGGTCGTGATTCCAGGTCCAGGCCACCTGTGCGTGGGTACTTGGGTCCCGCCTTCCCCCCAGTTTAGGAACTCAAGGGAAAGTATCTGGAGTCCGGAATCCGCCTCGAGACCAATGGGAACGGCACGCTGCAGTTTCCCTGGAGTAAGCAGACCAATGCGTTCCAGGGCACTTCTAGGCTTTTCTGCCCTTCCTACATTGCGTTCCGTGTAGTTTCTTGGGGTAGAGGCCTGGCCCTGGGCTTCATGCCTGCTGAGTCTGTCTGGGCAGAGGGCTGGGTGCTGAGACTGCCCACTCCCATCCACGTGCATCCCCCTTCCTGGTGAGGACAGGTACTGGCAGCCCTGCCGGCTGGACGCGGGCACCACACCAGAGAGGCACTTTTCCTTTCCTGTGGGCAGCTTCGGAAGCCCTGGCTCCTGCCTTCAGCCTTATCAGTGGCTGTCTGTGCAGTGTCTACATCAACTTGCCTTTACCCCTCCGGAGGACTGTGTACCCCTTTTGCATTGGAGAAGCCTTCCTGCAGTACCAGTTCTTCGCAGAAGCGTTTCTCATTCATTATAAGGGGGTCGGAAGTATGCTCTGTACAAGGGATTGAGTTTTGTCTGCGCCCTTACGTTCCGGAGCCCAAGGGGATGGAGTGGGGTGAGACAAAGCGACAGTGATGTTCATGATTAAGATAGCAGCAAAGGTGTGATTGGTAATTAGCTGCCCCCCCAGGAAGAAAGTGCCAAGGACCACGTGAGCGGTTCAAGTAAAGAGGTATAAGATGACAGTTGATATTTCATAATCCTGTAAACAGTTATCTTTGCTACCATGCTGATGGGCGTTATGCTACATACCCTGGCTATTTGCTACAATGAACGGCTTGCTTTCTCATGTTACACCTGTGTTAAATGTGTACCTCCTCCTCCAACAGAATCGTGCTTTACCAATGGAATGCATGTTTGAGGATAGGAAAAGTTATTGTGAGATAAAATAGCTGCTGTCCCGTGCTTCACTGTGTGAGTCAGTTGCTGTTTGCAGAGTACAGGCTGCAGGACAGGAGAAAGCATGAAGGTGCTGAGGTGGAGGAACAGAAGCTGAAGGAAGAAGTTCTGATGTTGATGCGTTTCTGGAAGCCAGGTTTCAGGAAGTGGAGGGGCTGTGGAGACTTAGGGTGGAGGCAGCGGAAAGGCTCCAGGGCATTTGTTGAGGACAGCAGTTTATAGAAAAGCTCCAAGATTTCTTCAAGGAGTTCAGGATTCCTTCTTGGGATTTTGATAGCTTCTGTCTTTGCTGCTCTCTGGATGGCTAATCCTAGGTTGGTCTCTTAAGTATGCCAAGCCTTGACTTTCCTGTTAACAGAATGGTCACTGTAGTACTTCTAGGGTCATTGTGATGAGTTAAAAACAACGGAGACAAATTTAAGAGACTCCAAAGTTAGAGACTGGGTGCTACATGTTTTCATACAGTAACCACATAAGGCAGAGTCCAGCCGCTGAGCTCACACATTCCACAAGTGGCGTGTGATGTGGTGAGAAAGGCAGTCAGCTCTGCTCTAGCTGGGTGCCCACTGTCCCTCAGCCGCCTCTCAGGCAGGTGTCCTTGTGGCTGTTGGACAAGGTGATGGTGTGAGGGCCAGTCCACTGAGGAGTGTGTGTACATGCCTGGAGCAGCCATTCTGCAGCCCTGGCGACCCCTCATGGACAGCTGCAGGCTTGTTATGTTCGGCCCCCTTTGCTTCTTTAAACACCTTCCCAATGCTGTGAGCTGCTGGTCCTGTGTGCATGACTGTCCCTTCAGGAGGCCTGAACCACCAGCGGTGCACATGGACCTAATCACATTTATAGAGCCTGTTACTACTGAAATTAAATCAGAGCTGCCAGGCAGCAAGACCTGCAAATTCTAGTCCCCATCATGAACCTGTTAAGGGCCTCTGAAGGAATCCAGTTAGTATAAGGAAAAGTTAAGGTGTAAGTTAGCTTTAAGGAGGCAAAAAATTAACAAACTTTGTTACATTAGAAAAATTTAGAAAATAGCACATCGTAAGCACTGCATGTCTTTACTGTTTCAGAGTCAGAAAAACACGCTTCAAGATGAATTTCAGCAGCCAGGGACATGGTGGGGTGGGAAAAGTCTCAGTTGGTCGTGGAGACATTGAACGTCCCAGCTGGTGAACATTGTATATTTGTGGAGTGGCCCTCAGAAAGCTGCTGCATCTTCCAAAGCCCATTTTTCCTGTGTAAAACCAGAATAGTAATACCCATGTCACAGAGGCTTGAGAGAATTATAAAAGAAAAAGTGCCTAACACACCATGCTGCACAGAAGGGTGCTTTCCTTTGGCTTTGTAGCAACTCTCTCCTTGGATGTCAAGAAGGCTGCCAGAAGGCTGTGCTCTCTGGCTCAGAGTGATTGGAGCCAGTGAGCAGAGCAGGGCCCACCCTGAACTCTCCGGTCCATAGCCTGCCTTTCTGTTCTCTGCCTCTCTTCGACTTGGGAAGTGCAGAACAAAGTCGGCTTGTCTCCTTAAATGGGCTGAACTGGAACTTAACCAGGGTAACTGTCCTGAGATCCCCGATGAGAAGAAGTGTCTGTATCAGCCCTGATGAAATAATGTAAACACTTGTATTTCGGCTGCTGGGCTGTGCCGAGTTTTGAAGCATTGCCGAGTCTTCCCAGCAGAAATCTCAGCGTCTTGAATCAGAGACACCCCCCCCCGCCCCCGTTCTCCAATGGGATCTGTGTGACAGAGTCTTGGATGGTACAGATTCCTTTACGAAATCAATTCTGGGGATCATTTGCCCACCGTAACTGAGCTTTTCTAGAGGCCATGGTCCCCCCTCCCCCCCGCAGTGCCAAAAAAACCTCCAACTTATTATTGTTCCCTCTCTGTCAGGAGAAATTTCTTGGCTGGAGTTTCATGGAGATGGCATGTGGTGCTGCATATTTTATTTTCATAAATGATCATTTGTTATTTTGTCAGTACATTCCACATATATTTATGGGCCTCCAGGTGTGGACTTTGCTGAATTCTGAGAATTCTCAGATGAATAAGGGATGCTTTCTACTTTCAGGTATCTACCCGTCTAGGTAGGGAGACTAACCAGTAATTCCACAAAGGCCACACATGATGACATTTCACACAGACATCTGTCCTAAGTGCTGCAGATCCGCAGAGGAAAACATTTCCTACCAGAGTGGAAATTGTCTCAAAAAGGAGGTTGTCAGAGTTCTGAAGGTGAGCAGGGATTTGCCAGTTGGAGAACTAGGAAGATCTTTCAGATGCTGGATACAGAGTTGAGAAGAGTAGTTTCCAGAATCTGAAGATGTGTTCTGTGCAATTTTGCCTCCTGATTGATCTTTGCTGCAGGTTTTGTTGCAAAACTTCTGGAAGTTTAGCGTGCTTATGCTTATTGAGAAGTTTTAAAAGAAGGATACAGTATAGGTCAAACTTCTGATAATTTTACTGACCCTTTTCCTTGATTATGTTCTAGAAACTTACCTTTTAAAATAGAAGTGATGCCTGTTATTGGTAGGAGATGGTAGCTGTTGGGGTCTTGAACTGCGCAGAGCTCACGGGTTGCCTGAGGCCTTGTCTGAGTCTCTCCGAGGGAATGGAGAGGTCGTGTGCCAAGGGCTCTGCAAAGCTGCAGCTTGGGTCGCCATAGCACATTCTCCTAGATGGAAAAACCCAAGGCAGGATACTGCTGTTAAATCCTAGGAGTATACATTATAGATTGGAGTGAAAAAAAAGTGTGTATATTTTAAATTTGAAATTTGAGTCTTCTAAGGAAGTGCTTTATCCATTGGGGCCTACTCTAGTTATTTAGGGCCTCTTGGGGAACCACTAGAGAGGGAGTGGGAATGTGTGGGGAATTTCTAACAGGAGGGAGGAGCTAGGTTATGTGAGGTAAAGATGCTTTGAGCACTGAGTGTGGGGTGGGTTAGAGAAGAGGGAGAATGTAGGTGAGGAATAGGAAGGTCTTAGTTTATTTTCTGTTGTAATAACAGAATACCTGAGGCTGCATAATTTATAAGGAAAGCAGTTTATTTGCACTGCTCTTTCTGGAGGCTGGTAAGTGCAACAGCATCCAGCTGACAAGGACCTCTTGCTGCTTTAGCTTTTCTCAAAAAGCTCGAGTGGGTACGTACAGAAGAGACAAAATGTATGCTAGCCTCGACCGATAATGACCTGTCCTTGCAGTTAACTGATCCAGTGTTGTGGGAATTAACCCAGTCCCCTGAGCAAGGCTTTCCTCCATTCACAAGGGCGCTGCCCCCATGACCAAACACCTCCTGCTAAACCTCACACCCCAACACTGCTGCATCATGGAATTTAAGTTTCAACACATGAACTTTTGGGGAAGCACTCAAATTACAACAGGGTCAGACGAGGTTGAACTAGGAAAAGGTTAGAGAATCAGTAGATGCTTTGGATACCCCATCTGTGATATGCAATGGTGTATATAAACATCATGGACATAGATCAGTTGAAATGAAGCTGTCTCAGTTACTTCCAAATGCATACTCTGACATATGATTACTGATTGACCTCATGGGTTTGTCACTGGGTAGGAATGAGATAATACATAAGAAATCATCTGGAAATGATGTGTATGGAAATTCTAAAGTGCTGACAGTTTCTGTAACATTCTGTAATATGTTCTGTCCATGGCACTGAGTCAGTCCTTTGGAGACATACATCTCAGGCCATAAAATAAATGCACACAGTTATGAAAATATATCTTGAAGGCAAGTGTTTAAAATGAATAATGTGAATCAATACACAATTATACATAAATGTAAAACACATAATTGTGCATGACCGATTGTTGGAATTTTATAGATTTTTGGACTTCACATCTAGCCTTTTGACCATAAAACAGTAGAGAGGTGTGGTTATGCAGTTAGAAAGCATCCATGGTGCGGGGCCCAGTGTCCTTGAGGGCTTCTGGTTTTATCTGAATTCCCTTTGGTGACCTTGCTCAGGTTCATTAGATTTATGGTTCTGTATTTATTTGCTGCTATGTAAAATATTACAACTGTAACCAGGTATTACTAAATATTACTTACAATAATTACATTCCTAGTTGACATTCTAAGAATAAATGGCCAAGTTAAGATCAGATGGTTATCCTAATAGTTAAAAAATACTTTAGTTTTTTAGAGCAGTTTTAGGCTCACAGAAAAGCAAAGGAGATGGTATGAGATTTCTCATGGACTCCCATATTACCTCCCTTTTCAGCCTGCCCACTAGTGGTACCTTTGTTACATTTGATCAACCTATGTTGGCATATCATTGTCATCTAAAGTCTACAGTTTATTAGGTTTTTGATCATAGTGACGTGTATGTTATAGACTTGCACAGATGTATGATGATGTGCGTCCGCCGTTACTGTTGTCATGTGTTGTAGTCAGGGGTTGTGTGGAGAACAATTAGAGTCAGGACTTGGAGTTTATAATATTATTTTTATGATGGTCACCCAGAGTTAACACAAGAAAATGCAGGAAATCTATCTACAACACTAAAGACATAGAATATCTAGCCAAGGGCTTGAATCCCACAGCAATGTCCTATATGGGTTCAGGTGAAGACCCAGAGCTTATGACAATGCCTCCCACGAGTCCATCTGAAAGTCTAGAGCCCACAAGAAGGACTCACGCCAGTCTCTTTTAGTGGATCCGTGCTGGGAAGGCCCAAAGGTCAGCGGTGGAAGCTAGGAAGTCTATGCCAGTGAGGTGAAGGAACTGTGCTGGTCGGTTGGGGGAGGGTTCTATGCTGGAGCCGAGAAGTCACACTCACAACAAAGACCAGGGTTGTCCTGAAAAGCCATCCTCAGCGACATGGAGGCCCTGAGCTCCTCCGATGATAAGCACAGTCGAGTACATGCCAGGAAGCCAGCGTGTCGAGTTCATGCTTGAGACCAAACAGCACACGTCTTCCCTTCCGGAGCCAGGAAGCAATGCTCGATGTGAAGACCAGAACTTCTCCAGAACTAACAGCTCAAACAGCAACCCATAGGAGAACCCACAATGCCACAATGCCTCAATGCCTCAAAGCACTAATGCATGACTTCTCCACGTCTCTATTTATGCTGGCAACTTCCCTCTGGTGGGATATCAATGCTCGGCACCATGCTGATGTAATCCAGCTGGCATTAAGTTGGCCACCAGTTTTTAATCCATAACATCATGCAAGCTAGTTTCATGGCTCTTAAAATCCTGTGTGCTGTGCCTTCTCGTGCCTACCCTGGCCACCTGGATCTTTTTCCTATTTGCATGGTTGTGCTTTTCCCAAAATGTCATGTAGTTGGAGTCATACAGTATGTAACTCTTTCAAATTGCCTTTCTTCATGTAATAATACACGTTGAAAATCCTCCGTGAATTTTCATAACCAGATAGCTCATTTCTTTCTAGCAGTGCATAATGTTACACTATGGATGTATCAGTTTATTCACTCATCTACTGAAGGACATCTAGCTTGCTTTTCAATTTTGGCAATTAGGAGTAAAGCTATTACAAAGATCTCCGCTTTTTATGTAGATTCAAGTTGTTAACACCTTTGGGTAAATATACAAATGGCAATTACTGGATTGAATGGTAAAAGTATGTTTGGTTTTGGAAAAATCTGTCTTCCAGCGTAGCTGTACCACTTTTCATTGCATCAGCAGTAAATAAGAGCTTCTCTCCTTTTCCATCTGCACCAGAATTTGATGTTATCAGGGTTCCAGGTTTTCTCCTTTCTCATGGATGTGTGGTGGCGTCTCGTTGTTTTATTTTCTTGATGACGTATAACATGGAACATTTTTCATAGGTTTATTTGCTGTCTGTGTTTCTTTGATGAAATGTCTGTTAAGATATTTGCCTTGATTTTTACTCAGGTTGTTTTCTGATTTTTAATTTTATGAGGTGAGATCTTTGTGTATATTTGAATAACAGATTTGTCTCCCAGGCTGTGGCTGTCTTCTCATTTTCTTGACGATGATTTCATATAGCAGAAGTTAATTTTGACGAGGTTCCCTCCCCTTCCGTCTCTTCCCTCCCTCCCTCCTCCCTTCCCTCCTTCTCAGTTCTTTCCTTCTTCTCTTCCTTCCTTGTTTCTTCTTCTGTAAAGGATGTAAGATCTGCATCATCTGATTCTTCCTTTTCCTTCCTTTTTTATCCTTCCTTTTCCTTCCCTCTCCCCTTCCCTCCCTCCTTTTCATGTCTTTTTTTCCCCACGTGGATATCCACTTGTCTAATTTTGGAAAGAGTATACCTGTTGGGTGTCTTTCTGGACTATTCTGGTCAGTTGGTCTGTTTACCTCTTCTTTCGGCAGTACTGTATTGTCTTGGTCTTTGTTGCTTTATAGTAAGTCCTGAAGTTGAGTGCGATGTCAGTCTTACTAGTTTGTTTTTCTTCAATATTGTGCTGAATATTCTGGTCTTTTGCCTTTTCATATAAACTTTAGAATCAGTTTGCTAGGATCCACAAAATATCTTACTAGAATTTTCGTTGGCGTAGTAGTCTACATAGATCAAGATGAGAAGAACTGGTATCGTAACTATATTGACTCTAAAAATGGAACTGTTCTCCATTTATTTAGTATCTTCCTTTGGAGTTTTGTGATTTTCCTTATAAAGACTTTTTATATTTTCAGACTTACAATGAAGATACATACATATTTACTATTTAGGTGGCTAATGGTATTATGTTTTATATTTTGAAGTGTACTTGAACGCTGCTGGTAAGTAGGAAAGTGATTAGCTTTTAAATATTAACCTATGTTCTCCAACCTTGATATAATGACTTCTTAGCTCCAGAAGGTATTTTTACTTATGATTCAGATTTTCTGCATAGACTGTTATGTCACCTGCAGCTTTATTTCTTCTTTCCAATCTGCATATCTTTATTTCCTTTTTTAATGTCCTGCATTAGCTAGTAATTGCAGGACGACACTGAAATGAAGTGGTGAGAGGGAATAGTCTTGCCTCATTCTCCATCTTACTGGAAAGACTGTGAGTTTCTTACCAGTAAGCATGAGCATAGCTGTAAGCTTTTTTTTTTTCGTAGATACTCTTTATCAAGACGAGGGAGTTGCCCTGCTCTTAGTTTATTGAAAGTTTTTTTTTTGTTTTTGTTAATGGATGTTGATTTTTGTCAGATACTTTTTCAGCATCTGTTTATAAGATGCTATAATTTCTCCTTTTTGGCAGGTTGATTTGATAGATTTCATTAATTTATGTGTGTTTTGAACAAGCTTTGTGTATATGAACTAAATCCAATTTGGTCATGGTATTTAATTATACTTTTACTTTTAATTTGTAATGTCTGTTTTGGTACTAGTATAATACTGACCACATAGAATGACTTAGGAAGTATTCTACCTCCTTCTGTCCTCTAAAAGAGATAATGGGGAAGTGGTATATTTTTTTCCTTAAACGTTAGGTAAGATTTTCCGGGGAACCCATCTGGGCCTCTTATTTTCTGTTATTGGTTGAATTTCTTTAATAATAGAAACATAATTAAATTACTCATTTTTTCTTAGATGAATTCTGACAATTGTGCCTTTTAAAGAATTAGTCTGTTTCATTTATTTACCAAATTGAGAGCACAGAGTTCATAATATTCATTATATCATTTTAATGCCGAAAGTGTCCTCTTTTTCATTTCTAGCATTAGTAATTTATATTCTCTCCTTTTTGTTAACCTGGTTATTTTTAGTAGCTTATTGATTTTATGTTGAAAGAATGAGGTTCTATTTTTGTTCATTTCACCTATCAATTTCCAAGTTTCAATTTCATTAATTTTGGTTCTGATTATTTCTTGTGGTTACTTTGGATTTAATTTTTTTTTTCTTAAGATTGTTAGATTGTTGATTTTAGGTTTTTTTTCTAATACTGTATATTCATTCAGTGCTCTAAAGCACTATTTCCACTACATCTCATGAATTTTATTAAGTTATGCCTTCATTTTTATTGAATTCAAAATATTTTGTTGTCTCTTCAGATTTCTTCTTTGATCCATATGTTTAGAATCATATTATTTAATTTCTGTGTGTTTTCGGATTTTCCAGTTTTTATTCTGTTGTTGATTTCTAGTTTAGTTCCATTGTGAGCAGACAGCATACACTATTTGGTTGTATTCCTTTAATTTGTAAAAGCATATTTTATGGCCTGGAAGGTGTGTTCTGTCTTGTTGAATGTTCCGTGAGACATTGAGAAGAATATGCATCCTGCAACTTAGTGAGGTTCTAGATACAGTCTGTAGATACTGATTGTATATCCAGTTGGTTGATGTTCTTACGGATTTTCTGCCTGTCTGTCCTTTTCTAATAAGCGGATACTAAAAGAAAATCTTCAACTTTGATAGTATAGTCTTCTTTTTTTTCCCTTTTTTTTGCAGTGGATCTTGGACCCAGGACCTTTGTACTAAGCTACATCCCTATGCTTCATTTATTTGAGACGAGATCTGTCTAAATCACTGAGTTTCCCAGGCGAGGCTTGAACTTGTGATCCTCTTGTCTCTGTGTCCCAGAGTCTAGGGTTACAGGCATGTGCTTTGTATTCATCTGTTTGTCCTTGAAGTTCTGTCAGTTTTTGCCTCAAGTACTTCCTGGTTTCTTGTTGGACACAGTCTGGTAAAGTCAACAAATTGTGTCTTCTTGGAAAATTAACTCCTTTTTTATTATTTAACACCCTTCTTCATCCCTGATAACTTTCCCTGCTTTGAAGTGAAATTAAGCTTTCATTTGATTAGTGATAGCATCTTACTGTCTTCATTGATCTTTAATCAAATATATGTGTCTGTATCTAGTGTGGCTTTCTTGTAGATGATATAGTTGTCTTTTTTGATCCACTTTGATGATTTTTGTTTTTTAATTAGTACATTGATACCATTAAAATTCAAAGTGATTGATGTAGTTGGGTTAATCTATACCACGGTTGCTGTTTTCTATTATTGCCCTTAGCTTTTATTCCTGTTTTTATCTTCTACTCTCTTTCTGTATTTTTAGACTTCATTTGAGCAGATTATATGATGCCTTTGTCTCTCTGTCTTGGAATATTGGTTATATTTCTTATTTTTTAGTGATTGCTTTAGAGTTTTAATATTCATTTAAAGTAACCCAAATCTACTTTCAAATTACACTGTTTCCTCTTCGGGGCCAGTATGAGTACCTCCATAATAACACACACACACACACACACACACACACACACACTTGTAGTTGCTAACAAAGGATTGTCTAACATATTAAAATAAGAAAAAAATTTAACTTTTATTTACTCCTTTGGAAATGCTTCATTATGTAGGTTTGAGTTTCTGGTTTCAAATATATTCATTTCACTTCCTTCCAAAGAACTTCTTTTAACATTTCTTGTAAGAATGGTCTACTGGCAACAGAGTCTCACAATTTTTGTTTTCATGAGACAATCTGTTATTTTTTGTTCACTTTTAAAGGATAATTTCTCAGGGTACAGAACAATAGGGTGGATTTTTTTATTTTGACACTTTAAATATTTCAACCTATTTTCTTCTTGTTTGCCTATTTTCTGAGGAAAAGTTGGATCTAATTCTTACCTTTTTAAATCCTCAATAAGTAAGGAATTTTTTCCTCTGAGTTCTTCCAGGATTTTGTCTTTTTTTTTTTCTGATTTGAGAAGTCTTTACATAGGTATAGTGGTTCAGTTTTTGATATTCATCCTTAATTACTGTGTTTGTGTTTTGAAGTCTGATACTAACTTAGTGAAAACTTCAGTCATTATTCAACTATTTCTTTTGTTCTTTTCTCCCTTCTCCTGATATTTCCAGTACATGCATGTTACATTTTCTCTATTTGTCCTATCGTCCTATTCTGTTCTGTTTTATTTTTTCTTTCAGTCTTTGTTCTCTTTGCTTTTTTGTTTTCAAAATTTCTGTTAATTTATCCTGAGGCATGAGATTATTTCTCATCTGTGTCTATTGTACATGAAGGCATTCTTCATTTCTGCTACTGTGTTTTGATGTCCAGCATTCGTTTTCAGTTATTTCTTAGAATTTACATCTCTGTTTACCCATCTGTTCTTGCATGTTATTTACTTTATCCATTAACTTTCAGTAATAGCTCTCTTGGGTCCTTGCTTTAGTAAAACTTTAATTAAAGCAAGAGCACACATTCACAGAAAAAAAGTTTTAACTGGGAAGTAAGAGAGCAGATAGGGGAAGACTCCAGCTTAGGTAGGTGGTGGGGCTTTGGCTGGTACAGGGTTTGGACTGGTCCATCCACAGAGCTTGAGGCCAGCTTTTAAGGGTGTTTGGTGGGTTAGAGTCCCGTTGGTCAGTATCTCGGTCCTGGTGTCATGGTTTGGAATCTTTATGGCTGGGAGATGGTTTCCTTCTCTGGAGAGAAAGGTTTCTGGGATGTCTCAGTCATGTGAATCTGCTTGTTCTGGCATCCAGGTGAGCACAGGTTTAGGACAGTAGGTGGAGACTTCTAGGCACAGTTGAGTGTCTTTGGAAATCCTGCATCCTGGCCTCCTCCATCTTGAATGGGGCGAGAATATGTAAATTCAAGGATAATCATGTTAAACTTTACAGAACTGAGAGACTTGACCCAAATTTTGTAGCAACGAAGTATACAAAAATAAAATTCAGACATTTATAGTGTTACCTATTGGGCATCCATAGGCCCAAGTGAAGACCTTGCCAAAATGACTTTTTTAAGTCCGTGCCTGTTCCAGGAGAAAATGTTCTTAACCTGGGCAGGTGAGGGCCCAGGATTCTGCCCCTTTCACCATTCCTATGGTGACCCCTGAGTTTGTTACTGTTCTTGTACAAATGTTCTCCTCCAGGTAGAATTGGTCTCTGTTTACTCTCTAGATACATGACTCCACTTAGTTTGTTTTGAGACCTTGAGGTTTTCCAGCCCCTCACCAATGGTCTGAACTGTATATGGGTTCTGTACCTCACGGGAATTACCTATAGCTAATGATTAAGAAAGTAAAGAGAATCACATTTTCTTTGTTTTACATGTAGTTTTCCCCACCCCCACTCCAAACTTCCCATCTCCAGCCTACTAAGGACCGAGATCTCTGCCTCTATGACTATGTCACTTACTTTAAATTTCTGGTCTGATCAGTCCAGTGTCCCTGCCATGTCTGGTTCTAGTGCTTTCTTTGTCTCTTCAAGTTGTGTCTTTGGTATCTTCCAGTATTTTCTTAACAGCCACACGTGATGTACTGGGGGAAGGAACTGCATTAAGTAGGCCTTGGCTACTGTGTTGGTGAGGTGTAGGTGAAGGGCAAGGGGAGGGGAAGCAGGGAAGCTTCCACAGGGCTGTTCTCAGATTTCAGTTGCTGCTGGAACTGCTTCTGGGCTGAACTTGCTCGCAAAGTGTTTCTGCGCTGAGAAGTCACTTTCTGCTACTTTAGCTGGAGCAGGATGGCTGCTAAAAGTGACTGCAGCTTGCATTTCTTTTCCCTGAGGTCACTTAGGCTCTGAGAAGAACCCAGAAGATGAGAGCCTGGGTGATTTATTCCTCCTTAGGGTAGGCCTCGGTAGGAAGAACTGAGTGGGCTGTGTTGTATTTCAGCGTGGTTCCTTTCTCCTCCCTGGTGGCAAGCTGGAGGGGGACTTCGCTCTCATTTTTTCTGGGGTAACCTTTCGGGCTCTGGGGTGTCACTCTCACAGGTCATTCAAGGGTAGCCTTTACCGGTTCATCACTCTCAGCCAGGGTTTGGTGCCTGCTCCGGTCCCATGGTCTGTGCTGAGCTGTCATTCTTTAGACTTCCCACCTTGTCTGTGCCATTCTGGGGACCCTCTCTTGTGATTCCGAGTTGATTTTTCAGTCTGTTGTGGTTTTTACTTCTTGTTAGAACACAGTGGGGACTTCTGAACTCATTACATGCAGAACTGGAAACCTAACCTAATAATGTTTTTAGAAGTGACATTTCTGAAAATTGCAGAAGAACTATATGTTTTATACAGGAAATCAAATTAAATTGCAAAACAACTTGGGGAGAAAGAAATCACCCAAATCACCATTGCCCAAGGCATTTCTGGTACAATTTGTGCTATCTTTTCTTTGTGTTTATAAATGCATAAAGTAATGTTTAAGAATTAAAATGGTAAGACACCATGTATGGTGTTTTCATCAGTATTAACAGGAATTAATTTTTAAATGATGCAAATAGGCTGAGGAGTAAACAGCTACAAACTTTAAAATAAAATAATATTTCTTTCCCATGATTATGTATCTTTTAGCATCACTGCGTTATCAGTATCTATTCCTGTTTGAAAATCTGGAAGTCACTTGCATTGTTTTATTTAAGTGATTCATGTAAGCAGTATACAGTTGGATGTTTAAAAACTTTAGTTTGGTAATCTTTGCCTTTCAGTTACCTTCGAAGTGATTCCTCATATCGCTGGGTTAGCTTTGTCCTCACTGTTCAATTTGCCGTGTTTCTTCTCCTTTAATTTCCTCTTCTTTCTTATGTTTTTCTAGATTACTCACTTTATTTCATTCTCAGTTTCCCCTCTTACTGGTTAGTTGTCTGTTTTTCTTCTTACTGTGATCTGGAGATGCTGGGAAGAATCCTTGATCATTGGAAGTCTAATGAAGGTCGTAACCCTTTCTGTCCAGTGTGAAGTCTTTAGAAGACTTTAGACTCATTTTCATTTCATTCCCATAATTCCATCTGAGGTACTGTTATTGTCATATTTTATTTCTATATCTAGTTTTTAATTTCCTAAGATCATCACTGTTTTCCCCTTTGACATATACTTTTATATTTACCCATGCATTTATATTCCAGTTACTTGTATTCCTTCCTGCCTCTGCTGACTTCCGTCTGAGATCTTTTCGCTTCTCTTTCATGTGAGTCTGTCATTGGAAAAATTTCTTCATTTTTTTATTTTTCTCAAAATGTTTTTATGGCTCTTTCATTTTTGAATGCTAATTTAAGAGGCCTGGAATTGGGCTTGCAGCGGTGCCTTTCAGCTTTGTGTGTGGAATAAACTCCAGTTTACTGATTCCCACCGCTTTTCCTGAATGCATCCCTGTACTCCATTCTGAGTTCCGTTGTCATTTTTAAAATTTATATCTTATCCTTGGTTTTCAGCAGTTTAACCATCCCATGTATGGGGTTGTATTGTTCATTTCTTTTACTAGTTTTAGGATCTATTACTACTTCTCGAATGTGTTACTCGGTTTCTTTCCTAAGTTTTGAGAATTTGTCACCAACTGTTCATACATGGCTTCTGTCCTATTTTCTTCCTTTTCTTCCTTTGAGGTTACAATTATGTGTTTGCCATAGTTTGATATTCCATCCCATCAGTTTTTGCCCAGAAGTACTTGTGTCTGCAGAGTAATATTTGGCAGTGTCCGGAAACAGTTTGGGTTGTCACAGGTGGAGCGGAGGGAGGTTCTCATGCTCAGGGAGAGGCCTGGGACGCTGCTGTGAGTGTCTTGCAGTGCTGGGGGAGCCCCTCTCCCAGCTGGAACTTAGATGGCCTGACATGTTGACGGCCTCAAGTCTGAGAAACCCTGCTGTCTTCTGTTTCATCTTCTTTCCTGTAGTGTTCACTCTCTTGTCTCTCCGTGCCACATTCAGGCTATTTTCTGTTGACCCATATTCAACCACAGGTTCTTTTCTTGTGTCTGTCTTAAAAAAAAAAAAAAAAAAAAGAGGAGAAAAGATAGACATAAGAATGACACTGAGTTTCCAAACAGGTTACTTGGACAGTGGAACAGTTGGCACGTTGCATATTGTTGTCTTCCTAGTAGTTATTCAGAGTACAAGATAGAGGCATTTAATTTTCGAACAGTATTAGCACAAACCTTCCTTTCCAGTGAACTAAGAGAAACTATGTAATTATCTTACCTATCTTGTGTATACATATTTTTTCTCTTTTTTCCTTCTTTCCCTCATGACAGTTCGTATTTCCTTTAGAATGATTTCTTCCCTATTCACAGTATCTGTTGTACATTTATAATCTTACTCTTTCGGTTTCTCACACAAGTTTCATATGTGGCTGTGATTTGTTTCATTTATGAGCATGGTCTTGAGTTACATCCATTTACATATAAAAGGCTCCAGTTTATCCTTCTTTATGGCTGAGCAATATATATATATTCACATCTTTTTCATCCATGCCTCGGTTAATGGGCATTTGGATTTTTTCTAAGATTTAGTTATTACAAACTGTGCTGCTGTAAAGCTGGGTGCACATGTATCTCTGTGGTGTGATGTTTTTAATTCTTCTGGAAAGATACCCAGAAGGGAAATAGCTGGGTCAAATGGGACCTCTAATCCTAGTTTTTTTTTTTAAAGTGAAAAAAAAAATTTTTTTTATTTAAAGAGAAAAAAAAAAGCAAAACAGAAAAAGGGGTAGAAACAATACAGAATTTCAGAAAAAAAAGAAGAAATCACTAGTTGATAAATTACATACTGTCTTCTTAGACCTAGTTGTTAAAGTTACAAAATTAAAGAATACAAAGTGTACATTCAAACAGTGAGACTACAAAGAAGTTCAATGATCCAGTAACAACTTAACAACATGGTTTTCAATCCTATACACTTAAACATACATGCAGCCATATCCTCTAGAGCACTTTCTTTTCTTCTTTTTACTTTTTAAGTCCATTATCTGCTTAGTTATATCCTGTTTCAGGTTGCTCAGTACCTTACTGACTTGTTTTGTTGTTGTTATATACTTTTAATCACCTTATATAATTCCGTTGCATTGTTTTTGAGTTTCTCCTCATCCATGATC
>PVLA01006867.1:0-115468 GCA_004027455.1 Hydrochoerus hydrochaeris | reverse complement strand
AAAGTATTTCCTCCATTAACTATATATGGTTTATGGAGAAGTAACCTGAAGAAAAGGCTAAAAAGGACTTAAATCAATTAATAATACAATTATTTAAAATATTTTTTAAAATGTCAATAATTCAGGATTAGAAGCAGAAATAAAATAATATACGTGAGCCATAGATATGAGTAATTATTCTCCATTTGTTTAATTTTAATATTCAGATAATCCAAAAATATGTTTTTATAAATTTCTCTTAATATTTAGTATGTACCATTTTTGTTTTTATAAACACTTTTTGCATATGAAAAGAATTTTCAAATACTATTTAAAGGGTTAGATTGATATCATAAAATCTGTCTTATAATTAAATATTTCAAAATATGAGTTTTTCAAAAAAAATTATTAGCTTTCATGTCAAAATTCTAGTGGTTTGAATGAATTAACTAACATTTTTTTTGTATTCTAGGACACACTGACTTCTTTCACCCTTTAGTCAAGGATAATATTCTTTTCCTTTTTCACTGATCTCAAAATCATCCTCCATGAATCTCCCTTTGCTACTAACAAACTCAGACACATCAAATACTATACATTTAGGTCACCTAGTATTAATGTGCCATAAGACAAATTCAGAAAATGGCAAAGATACTAATTTTAGGCAGCTTCTGCTCTGTACCTACCTGAAAGCACATTATGTTTTGGCCTAGAAAGAGGTAGGAGAAATCAAGAGACTAGTATAAGCCATCACCATTCATAGTATGCTACTTATCTATAGCCGTAAAATACTCTTTTCCATGACAATCCATCTTTGTCCATCCCTTTCTCGTTCCCTTTATATCAGCAATCCTTCCCTTCTGCTACTTATAATATTTAGGAGTTTCCCAGGCAGAATTGTAATTCAGTTGTTAGTCATATTTCTGAACTTTTCTCCAGTAAGTCTTATTTATGTAATATTTAATTTAGAATAGAAGTGGATAAGGTTTGCTATAAACTCAAGCTTAGAAAGGCCTAAATATAACTGCAGTGCTGATACAAATAAGTACATTGTTGGCTGGAGGACAGGCAGGCAACATGTTGACTTATGGTAGAGTGGTCAGATAGTCTGTGTTAAAATGCAGACATAGTGAAACTGGCAGTCAATCCTTGTAAAGGAATCATATCCTATCTTCATAAAATCATTACAAAATTTAACAGCAGCAGCATTCTCTTCATACTTTAGTAAAGCAAATTTTTATTGGTGTACTTCTCTGTATTTCCCACTGGATTAGTAACTGTTCAAGAATTAGAATCTTCTTATTAATCTCCGTACTCAGGATATAGACACAAAATAGGCACACAGTGCGGAGTAACAGAATGAAGCAATCCTGAATGCACTCATGTCTACAAAATGTCATATGACAAATACTGCACGTTTGAACACTATAACAAATTATTTGCATCATTGTTACATAGCCTGTTGCAAGCCATCTGCTATGGGAAAGCCTTCTTTATCTCGTTAGCATCATCTCAGCATTGTTGAAAAAGTGTTCAACAATTTGTGCCTATCTGTTGAATGACCAAAACCATACCTAAGATTTGAACATTTCTTTAGTACTTTTCTACACATTCAGTAATTGAGTAGCCTAAACTGAAATGTAATTTAAAATATGAAAGTAATGAAAAAAATTTAACTTTTATAGTCATAAAATGCTTTAAAAATTAATCACTTAATACAGTCCCTTCCCTTAACAAATGATATTGCCTTTACCTAGGGGAGTTTAATTTGTTTACAAAATTGACTATGGTGTGGCAAAGAAATTAGCCAAGCCTCCCTAACTTTATTTACTCTATGATGGCAGGAGTTAACAGATTTTGATAAGAAGAATACAAAGAGCAGCAGAAATAAAATGTATTGGAAGAAAAAATAGTTCAAAATGTATAGAGATATTATTTCTATACAATAAATTTAAGTACAGCTTTTAAGCGTAAAACTTTTTAAAATTGCTTTATTTCAAGTGGATTCCTGCAATTTGAAGTAGATTAGCCTATCCAGAAAATAGACTTTGAGCATCTAAGATTTGTGTGCAGAAGTTGTCGACAGTGTTTTTAAGACACCAATTATGAATTTTGGGGGGAATCAGATTGGGAAAAGGCAGTGACACAGTTACAGCAAAGACTCATCCACCCCATCTGGGGTACTGAGGGGTGCTGTGCTGCTTGCGTACCCCTTCAGTGCTGTTCACAGCTCCAGCAAGGAGGCTACACTTTGCACACACATGTCAGTCAATCACTGAACTCAAGCTAAGGCATTAGTTGGCAAGGGATTCTTCTGAGGTCTTCAGCAGTCAAGTTATCTGGCAGCTGAGGAAAACAAATTTCAGTCTTGGGAATCTGAGCAGTTCTCCATAATATTTCCTACTGTCCACACCTAGTACCACTCAGATTCACCTATTTCAGATAATACATTTTCTCTGCTTGAAAGGAACTACCACAGAATTCAAGTCTGTTTTTTTTTTCTAGGATTTTTTTGATTGGAAGGTTAGTAGAAGAGACTATAACTCCTGTGATAGTCTTTTTGATAGTTTTTCTGTACTCTATCACCCATGCTAGGTTCATTTCTGCTGATAAGAGTGGCTTACTTGGTAACTTAGCCCATCATGTCTCATTCCTTATGGGAAAGAGAACCTATCCCTGTGCCTGATGTAGTGGCTCATTTACTCTAAAAATTCTACAAAGGAGCAACAAGACAGCCTACAATATCCCCTGAATGTGCCCTGTATCCTTCCTTCCTCCATCCATTGTACAAAACCACCTCTACCTTTTTCTGATGATAGGTATCAATTTTCCTACCAGGATAGCAACTTTGATCACTAAAAGAACTACTGATCACTAAAAGAACACCAAAACAAGCAAGCAGTACTTCCTAGCAAAAGAATTCTTCCTTTATGAGCCAAGACTTCTAGAACCATGTCCAAATATTATTAGGAGAAAACACACAAGTGCCCCAAGCAGATTACCAGAAACAATGATATATAGGCTCATTCATTTCTCCTTGCTTCTCAGGTGTGTGCATTTTTGTTGGATAATCTACTAGCCACTTTCTTGTCTTTAACATCTCCACCTTAAAGGAGGAGAGGTTTATTTTGGTTTTAGTGGGTTAGGTTTATGGTTGGACAGCTCCAATGGCATTAAAGATTCTGGCAGAAGAAAGAAGTTCCATCATAGTCTTGAAGTAGACAGTGAGAAAGAAAGAGATAGGAACAGGAATACAGCCTTCTAGTCTATGCCCACAATGTCCCACCTCTTTTAATTAGGCCCAACTCCTAATGCCACACTCAGATATGAACAAATCAGTAGGTTAACTCACCTATGAGTATAGTGCACCATTATTCAAACACCTTCCAAAAACCACATCTTCGGAAACAAAGAGACTTTTACAGGACATTTTAAGTCTACACCATTTAACAGATAAGTAGCATGTAATAGTTGTTGATTTATAAAATGCATTTTGGAGCACAGAACATCAGTATCAGAGGACTTCATTTTGAGGCTGATGTCTTAGATTCACTTTCAAGTAGCTATTGCACTGCCTTCCCAAGCTGCTGAAATTCAGATGGTGTGGTAAGTACTAAGAACAATGATGACCAACTAGCAATATGCCCAATATGCCACACTCTGTGTCCTGTAAACTGAGTCCCTTTCTCCAAAACAACTTTAAGGAGAATTCTGTTTTAATGAAACAAATAATCCTTAAAGACATGGATAGTGGCATTTGGATAAGGCCTTATATACAAGGCATACCCAGATATCTGGAGTATACGTCAATATGTCAGAATGAATTGTTGCCCTTTCTTGAATACTAAGGATCTGTTGCAATCACTTTGCCACCTAATAACTTGTCTACCTTAATGGAAGGTGTTTTTACTAAGGGGTCAGCATGACACTCTGCTATCAGGTTGTATATTTAGCAACCCATTAGCCAGATCAATTGCTGGAAGGGAACCTATACAGTTGAGTCCATTCAATGTTACACTCTTGCCACTTTACTAGGTATGTTCCCATTTTCCTAACCAAGTAATTTAAGACAGAATCTGGATGATGTCAACTTACCTACATGTTCCATATATTTTCTTGCTTACTGTGTCTTGAATGGTGTATTTTATGCCAAACAATTTCCTTCATTATACATCTTTTGCATTCTGTGGCTCCTACAGAGCCTGACATAGATATCATCACCAGAACTATTTTACCCAATCCTAAAATCATTCAATTATTGAGCCACTGACCAATATCCTCATTCATCTTAACTCAGGATGTATCTTAACTCCAGGATGTCTGCTTCCATATAATTGCGTAATGATTATGGGGCTCTCCACACCCCTCTCTTCCAGGCCTTTCTATTAGTTCATGCAACAATAAATTTATTTTGACTGATATAATAAAACCAACACATTGATGACTTAAACTTACAATTTCTCTTCTTCTGTTAACTATTTATAATGAACTCTCCACACACAGCAGGTGCATGCTAAGTGAGTTGTGCCAGAGAAACAGTGGTAGATGACACAGAGTCTGAGCCACCTACTGCTGTTTGCTTGCTTGTATCCTCTGGCCCTGTGCATGGCTGATGCTGGCAAGATTAATTGCCACTGAGTCTGGCCAGTCTATGAGTAGATGAGTTTGGCAGAAACCAGCTTGTCATGGTTACTTTATGTCCATTTCACTGTCTTCTTTATCAAGACCTCTACATACAAACTAGCATGTCATGGTGGTTTACCTAATAGAACATAATTTCCTGCTACAGATGATCCATACTTACTCCAGAACACTAAAGATTCTACATTATAATTCTGCATTTGGGTCATGCCATAACTCCCCAAGGTGATATTTACCTTTTGGACAAACCTCTAATATCATAAGGTCTGCTGTGTTGTTTTCAAGCCAGTAGTTCAAGTATCAGGGCTGTTTGAGCTGCAGCCAGTACCTTCTGAAAAGTCCTTTCCTATTCTGTGGTCAACTCAACTATTTTGGCTTCTTATTTTATTCTTTTACAATGAACCATGGTTTTCTTCTGATACAGGAAATAAAAGACACAAATTCCTTCATTGTGAAGATAATCTGGCATACATCTTGTGTCCAAGTGCTACAAACTTTTCTGTTGTAGAAAGTCCCTGCATCTACACAGAGGTTATTTCCCAACCTCTGAACTATAAGATCATTAATAAAGCACAAAAATAAATACTTCTGCTTCATTTTTTACACTTAGTGTAATGCCGCTGGAATAATAGGACAATGATCGTTATATACTTGAGCAAATCGTTTCATTCAGGCAGTCTTTGGACATAAGGTAGGAGAATAACACAGCCCAAGGATAACACTGTAATGTATGTTTTTGTTCATCACTTGTGAATGTTTTCTTTTTCTAGTTCTTTTTATGAGGGATTGAAAATACTATATTATCAGAACAGTGTCTATTGATAGCAAGAAAAATTCCCGAAGCCATGTTACACAGAGCCAGATCTTGACTGATATAAGACTCTTGTATTGAATGCAAAATTTAAAGACACACAAAAACTCAGTAAATATGAATACATCAATGCACTATTTCTAAATTAAAAATAGTGTAAAAAATCCATGATGAACAGAATATCAAAATTGTTCATTAAGACATTTTCACAGATTTTTTCTTTTGCCCCAAGCTCCAATGTGGCTTTCATGATGCTACTTCTGATTCTTTCTTTAAATGTTACTATATTTGCCTTAGATCCTGAAATTGGGGCATCATATTGACATTCTAAAATTTTCATATGTTAGGATTTCAAATTTTCAGATTATAGGTGTTTGACTGGAATAGCTGTGCAACACTGACATCCAAAACACCTCTAATCTCAAGCATTTCAGATAAGAAATACTCAGTCTGCCTGGCTGAATTTGTAGTACTTTACTATGATCCTTAATTCTTCCATTTTTATGTGGTCGGTACTAGAACAGATTAAATGGGGACTAGGATGGCAAAGTCTTCCTTGCATTCCATGATGTTAAGCAAATTTTATACAAAATTTTCTTGGTTTATTCTCTTTAGCTTCCAGAATAGTTTCAGGGATTTCTACTTAACACTTTCTCATGCTAATGGCTTTTATTTCACAGGTTAGAATGAAATTCAGAATTAAATGCAGACTTTGTATTATCAATGTGTCCTCAGGGATGAGGAGAATTTCTATTGGGAAACTCCTTATATTCAGAGCTCCATTCATTACCCAAATTCTAAGTGTTCCCACTGTAACTGGGGGGCCATGGTGACATTTCAAGTTTCTCTGTAACAATATCAGCTGAAATGGTGCACCCCTATTGTATCCTAAATGTCAGACTACCTGGATGTACATTTTTTTGAGTAAAATTTGGAATGTTACAGCACAATATACTTGCTATTTTTTTGCCAGTTCTTTCTTTCTTTCTAAAGAACTAGTCTAGTCACTGAATTCTGGAGCTGAAAACTGGCTCATATCCTAAAACTGTGCTAGAGATTGTGATATTTTGTGGGAGGTGTCGGCATCTTCAGCTTTCTTATATTCCACCCATGAAACCCTTTGAGTTACACATAGTGAACAGTATCCTTGTCATCCCTCAAGATATTTTCCCTAAGTCTACTATGTTCTATCAAACATGTGCGTATTTCTAAATGAATCAGTTTTCTTAGATCTTTGGTATTGCTCCGCTGCCTCTCAGCCGATTTTATTTTGGGGTTCTTTATTTCCTGGGATGTTTCAGGTCCCCTGATATCAATGGCTCTTCTGTCTTCTTTCCAATTTTATGAAACTTTCTACCATCAATACTGGTCTTCAGAAGACAGCCACCACTTGCTTTTACAACATTGTGAGAGCCTTGGTCATCTCATCACTGTAGAAAGCAAAGTGTCCACCATCCAAGCTCTTACAAGCTCTCACTCTTGTGCAGTTTATACGCTGCTGTATGTAGACTGGTTTCTTTATGCATTTTGATCCTTTCCTCCATCCTTTGCCACCCAATGAAATTCATCACTTCTTCTCAGCTTCCAAAAGCCCACCTAATATTGTGTATTCATTATTCTTTGCCGTCTTTGTGGTATGTATTCCCTGAACCATGGAAGAGTGCTTGCCATTGATCCAGCTCAGCATTCATTCCCATGCACACATGGTTCTTGCCAGTATGTATAAGTTCAGTCTCATAGAGTTTTCATTGTGTAGCCCCTTTATGCTTCTGCAAGCTTAACACACTTCCAGCTAAATAGAGGCAGAGTAGTTTCTGAGGGAAAGGGTTGTATATTATCTGTGGTACAAAGAGCAGCACTGCCCTCAGGCAAAGGAGAAACTGACCTTTAATATGAAAAAGTGAACCACATATGAAGGACTAGAAAATACCAAGGAATATATGTTGAAGTTTTCCAAGTACGTTGATCCAATCCTCCTCATCTCAGGACCTGGAGACTCGGAGTCCTACTTCTTTCTCAATAAGAATTTGGACGGTGTCGTAGCGGATTTGCTGAAGCTGATTTTTCAGTCTTCTCCAGAGCCTTTCAACCCTTCTAATTAAGTCCTGTGTCAGAGCCTCAGCCTTTTATATCTGCCTATGAGAAATGAGATATCTTTATACTCTACCCAGGAAACTCACTGGAGTTCACATTTCATTTTAAATTGGTTATTAATCATATACACCTCTATTTGTCTTTCCTGTAAATTGATGGCATCCAGCGGCAGTCATTCAATTCCATTGTCCTATGTTTGCTGCTATCTTTAGGAGCATCTGAAACATATCAGTTATTGTACTAATAAGAGATTTCCTTTCTATTGGCATGTTAATTCAGTCCACCATTTGCAAACTAAAACACATAGCAGAATATCCTACTTCATCAACTTATTCAGAAGACCAGCAAGTGATCAAGCTCTAATATTCCTTTTAGAATCTGTTTCCTTGTACTCTTAACTTCTTGTATTTATGGCCTTATGATAGTTTTCATTTCTTACAAGCAGAACATGAGACAAAGATTTGAATGTGAAAGTTTCATTTGCCTGATGTTAATACCTGTGAAGGAGTAAGACAATCATGAATGAACAATGGAGAACACATAACCACAGTGCTTAATAAAGTGCATAAAAAATAAAGGCTCATCCAATTTCCTGAAGACCTCTGAAACTGCAGTGGGTCATAAGTGTCCCCAAATGACACAAGACACCAAAACATTTGATTTCAAGCATGAATCAGTCAGTATGTGAGGTCCCCCAGAGGAAAAAAAAGCATCAACTTGCATGAGGTAGATTTTTTTGCAATGGAATTAGTTACAGCTACTGACAGTTACTGACTTTAATGTAATACAAGTACATATTAATAAAAACATAACAGTCACTATTCTTACTTCAGTGAAAAACTGGAATATACTTTCATAACAAAATAATTAAAGAATAATAATAGTTAATACACTGTGTAACATGATCTTTAAACATAGCTAGGATATTACTCAGAGTACAAGCCATAAATAAAAAAAAATCTTACAAAGTAAACCAAATAGAAAGACAAAACTTTCTTTTCAATGAACAAAAAGAAACTAGTAGTATAAATACCAACTCTTGGACACTTAGGGAAATGTTTCTTGGAGAGGGATTTGGGAAATATAATATGGAATCCACTCTAAATAACTTGGTAGAAAGTTTTTATTAAAGTGATAATCTCAACATTTATTATATATTTGCACATCTGTCTCCAGGTGCTAAATTTGTTTCAAGGATGATATCTTAAACTACTTTATAAAAGTCTATAAAATTTAACTAAAAGAAAACCAGTTTTAATTTATACTATAATTCCTCTAATTTATAGAAAAAATCAGCCTTACTATATCAACATCCTTTAATGTTTTTTTTATTTTCATGAAGTAAAGAATCAATAATCAGAGCTATAACTCAAAGTCAATGTGAATTCTGTGGAAAAGGGGTTTGAAATTCTGTTTTTCTGATTAGTATTATTTTAACCCATATTACCAAACATATAAGCACCTCAATTGGAAAGTTACACACTTCCCTAAGATTAAAATATATTTGCACAAAGCATAATAAAGTTTAAAGTAAAATAATAGATTGACTTCCCCCCCTACTGCCTCCTTTTTTGATGAAAAACATTTTTAGGATTAACCACTGTAGCTTCAGGGCTTTTCAGAGGACTCTAAGGGATGAGAAAAGCTAAATAAGAAGTTGAGAAAAAAGAAAGTACAGCTTTCTCATTCAAAACAGGCTTTCTGAGTTCCAAGTTAACACTAAGAGGATATTCATGTTTAGAATCATTTCCCTTGATACATAGTACATCCTTCACGGTAAAATACTAAAATCATGTTCACCTGACCCTCTGAGGTTCATATAATCAAATAAATTATCGCTAACATGTCCTTCGGATTCTTTTCCTTTTCAAGAAGCCAGAGTCCATGGTTGTAAAAAATAATAAGTCTCTATTGGCAGTTGAAATTGCCAAAGACTCTTATGAAAAAATATCTATCAATTTCTAACCCTCATATATCAAATGAGAAGAGTCAAACACTTTTTAAAGTGTCAGACAATGGACACAGTTTCATCCTCTTTTTTTTTAATCTATTCTATCCACTTCTTCTATCTTCATCTAAATTTCGTCTTTTTCCTCAAGTATTACAATACCAAGCTACAAATCCAGGGGTGGTGGTGCACACCTGTAATTCCAGCATTCCAGAAGGTAGAGGCAGAATTACAAGTTCAACCCCAGCCTTAGCACCTTAGAAAGACTCTGGCTCAAAGTAAAACTTGAAGTATTTAAAAGGCAGTGGCTACAGATCAGTATAAATGTTCTGGATTCATTTCCCAGAAACTAACTAACTAACTAACTAAATAAATAAATAAATGCCAAATGACATGGCAAAGGCAGACCTCATCTGGTGTTATATGTTCTCCCAAATAATATTTGGTGCAAGATGTTCTCAAACCAGGAATGAGTGAAAAAACTCCATTTCAGTGTTGTTGTAGCAAAAAATTCAACCAATTTTTCATTCTGTGTGTGTCCTACTGAGAGAAAAGCAGATAGGTGAAGATGCTTCCTCATCTGTATCACAGTGACAAGATCACTATGAACTCAGTACCATCCAGGAAGATAACCTATGCCCTCCAAATATGAGAATTCTCTGTCCTAGACCCCATGCTTAACAGTAATAAGGCACAGTTCCCTAGAAGGCGGAGTGTCACATGAACATCAGTTAAGTGGGCCTCTCTACCCTAACCCAGGCAGGCAAGGTCTCTGCGTGACTAAGTATGCAGGCTCAGGTCGGAGTTCGACCCTACTTCAGAACATATGATCTCGGTGACCACATCTTCTGACCCAAGGGGTGGGGCAGTGGGGGAGCAGAGGCTACTGCTTCAATGTGAAGACCAGAAGACACAAGTCCATAAAAACTTTTGGTTCTGGTGTCCTTACATACTGCATCTCACTACCAGAAAATTTTATGTAATTATGGCTAAAACTAGACTGAAAGGCTCTGTTACAGGTTTCAACACTGGATTTCCAAGTAAGTAACACCATTGTTCTAAACTGGAAAAGAGGTAAATTTTTAGAAAGAAAAGCCAGTGCAGTTATGAACTGTTCACCAGTTCTAAGTATTGAGAAAATATTTCACCTTTAATTTAAGGTGCAAGAAAAGGAAATAATATGAATGAGGATGGAGACAAGTAAAATTAGAGGAGGTTATCAACCATCAATTGATAGAAAAGGTCCTGATAAAGATCACTTTCAGAGGAACTATTCTTTTGCCAAGAGCATCAGAAAACCTAAATTGAGTCAGCCCTTCCCTACCGATGCTATCTGCCTCAAAACTTCACTGGCTGATGAAGTCACCTAGGGTTCACTAGAGAAGCATAATCAAGGCAAAATATGTGTATAATGACACAAAGGACTTATTAGGTGAGTTACAATCAGGAGGGCGGCAATCCCAACAGTCAACTAGGGAATCAGAGTGGAAGAATCTAAAATGCCCATCTGCCTACTGGAGAGCCAGGATATCCAGTAACAGTTGAAAGCTGGGAAGTTCACTGCAGCATCAGAGGAAGGAGTCAGCTGGAAAACTCCAGGTTCTGTCAGAAAACTACAGAGTTCATCTTGAAAGCCCAAAGCAGCTAGAGAACAATGCCCAAAGGCAATGGCAAAGACCCAGTGTTCTAATAAGACATAAAGGGAAGATTTCTTTCTTTCCTTGGTTAGCCCCCGTAGGCTACTAGCTTATTGTTTAGTGCCAACTGCATCTGGGTGGGACTTTCCTCCTCAGTGTATTGGCCTGGATGTTTGACATCCACAAATTCATTCAGAGTTTTACTAATTTGTTAAGTGGGTCTTACTCAAATTGAAATATCACAATAATAATCATATAAAGCTTAACAAAATATATCAAATGTGTCAGACTTTATTTAATTCCATTTGGATGGCAACTCAAAGTTTCCAAGGTCACGCATAAATTCAGGGAGGTCTTCTTGAAAGACTCTACTTGGAACAGAGAGCTTTCTGAATCCAAAATAATACGGCATGAAAAAGTTCCAGACCTCAAGGTAAGGCAGTGCTAATTGATATCTCCAACACAGAAGAAAGCAGGGGAGACTTCTCTGGACCAATAATAGCATGAAACTAAAATAACAGTATGCAATGCTACTATAACAAATAGCATGTTGTTAAACCAATTCCCTGGCTCAGTGGACAGCAGTCACCATTATCTCTGGTGTTAATACTTACACTATGACCAATTGCAAGCTACCAGTGTTTTAACAGCTTTCATGCAACTTTCTAAATATTTAAATTCGAGCTATTGGTAGACAGCATAAGGCAGTCTGTCATGCAACCAGTGCAACTTGAATGAAGCAAAATAAGAGGAGCACATAGAAAGTTATCTTGGTCACATCGGGCTAAGGTTATTCACTGCTTCTTAAATGCAGTGAATAATCTTTTAAAATAAAATAGGAAAACTATATGAGTTTTGTGCAAGTCGCACTAATAAATCAGTACTTTAGTATTTTCTATGTAGCATATCTGCAGTAGTCTCCACATATAAAATAGATTTTATTGAATTTTAGCTTCATCATGATCCTTATAAAATCTTGCATTAAAGAACTTTTATAGTTGAAGAAAAAATACACAATATATTAGGACTTAGTAGACCATTAATAATAATTGCTATCCAACCTCATACTAAAATGAAGAGGTAAAAAACAGGAGTAAGCTTTCGCTAAAATAGATTTTAAAATCCTAGTCTGAGTATAATATGCATTGTATTTTCTATTTTGTTATTGATGTCTACATTCTCCACTGAAAAAAGAGGGAAAAAATCATGGTTTAGTTGATTAATGTCCACAAATGTACTAGAATATCTAAACTTTTATAAATACAATAAAATAATATGATTTAAGTAGCTTTGATTTTATTAAAATATACACTTGACAGTCCCTGTAATCCTCAAAAATGCAACTGTACATAACATATGTATACACTTTAAAACTAAAAGACTGCAAATAGCAGCAAAATTCCCTTTCAGAAGCAACAGGGCTGCAAATTGTAATTAGAACATCAAATTTTTCACTTCTGGTAAGTACAAAGAAATAGGTCTATAGTCATTTTTTCAAGCTGGTAATGTTGTTGATTTAAGGATTATATGAGGTGATGTATATACTACATAGCTTTATTTAATGATTCTAAATTATACTCACAAATCATAACATTCCTTTATATTCCATAATACATTTTCAAATTATCAATCTACAATGTTTTAAAAATATTAAAAATACATCATTAATTGCTTTTTAGGGTGTATTTAACAAATTACTCTGCCAAGACAGTTTCTCAGGCACTTGATGGTCCCTGATCTTTAGGAGTTCACATGTAGTGGAAAAAAAGACACATAAAAAAGACACAACAAAACATAGCTTTGATAATTGCTATCACAGAAGTAGAAAGCCCTGTAGTTGCTGTGGGAATGGATGATGGAGAGATTCATTCTAATTGTGAGATCTTATAAAACCCATCGGGATAATGAACATGTAGCACATCTGGGATTTCAACTGTCAAAGGCTGGTGCAATAAGTTTCCAGATTTAGAAGCAGCAGTGGGGAAAACTGTTTCAGAAGAGAGCTTTTTCAGGGTTGGAGATAAAATGAATAATAAATGATAAAGTATGATTGGACCAAAGATTGTTTGAGACAAGGTAGATGATTGTAAAAGATGAGTTTAAAATATTATAACAAGACCCAATAACTGACAATCTTAAATCTTATGATCAAAAGTTTAGGATTTTTCTATAGGTGATGAGAAGCTTCTCAAAAATATCCGATCTCTTAGCTGCAGATGTAGGGTTATGTGTGATTATGGGTCTAGAAGAAAAATTTAAAAAACTGTCTGAACTAGAATGACTGCTTGAAATTTAAGAACATTATTTTTAAGAGACAAAAAGTAAATTGGTTTATTTTTAATAGGGTTTTTATATCATGTAGCTGATAATCAAAAAGCTGCTTGAATCAGGAGCTCAAAAGATGCCACTGCAGCCCAATTCCTCTGTGTACCTCTCTACTCTTCAGTGATCACCTTATCTCTAACCTCCACATGATTATAAGATGTGAGCAATAGGTGAGGCACACATGAGTTTTGCGGATTTTTGACTTATTAAACTTGAGCAGGCTATCTATTTTTGCTTTTCAAGAAATTGATAAATTTATTCCAAAATTTATACTGAAAGAAAAATGAGTTAAAATAAAATTTTTTAAAAAGAAGAATAGGGTTAGTATATAATGCTATATTAGTATAGTATTATAGGTTATAGTAATCAGCACTGTTTAATAGACCAGGGAATCAGTGGAACAGAAACAAATGTCATCTTATTCAATGACATAGTTGTCAAAATAATTCAGTTAGAGAAAGAATAATAGTGTTTTGAACAAATGGAGCTAGAATATGCAAATATCTACATGAGAAGACATGAACTTCACATTTTACATAACACCAACCACAGAACTTTTACTCTTTGAAACATAGATGCTCTATGTTGGTTTAAACTAAAAAAGTAAAATATCCAGAAAAACACACAAAAAACCTTCATATCACTGTGTTATGCAAAATATATTTTTAAAAGACACACAGAGCATAAATCATAGAAAGAAAAGAGATGACAAATTGTGCTTCATTGAATTAAAATTAAAAACTTTCTTGTGTGACTTAACACACCAATAAGAAACAAAACACAAACTCCAGACTTAGAGAAAAAGTTTTTAATGTATACCTGAGAAGATATATGTATCAAGAATATATCAAGGACTTCTACTGCTCAACAACAACAAGACAACTCAATTTTTAAGTGGCAGAAGATTTGAAAAGATGTTTCTATTGAAGCAGATACCCAAATGGCCAATAAACAGCTGAAAAGGTGCTTGGTAGCACCAGCAAACAAGAAAATATCATGTAAATTCATAAGACATCACTATATACACACAACAATCAATAAACTAAAATGACTAATGTCATTTTAGCATTTTGATAAGTGCTAGAGATGAAGTTTAACTGAAACGACTATGTAGAACAGTTGGAATCAAAATGGTACGAGAATACTGGCAACTAGTTTATCAATGTCTTACAATTTAAGCATACATTCTTACTTAGTTACCTAAGAGAAATAAGAGGCAATGTTCTCCCAAAGACTTGTAAATAAATATTTACAGCAGGTTTAATCATAAAGTAGAAGTTGGAAAACACTCAAATGATAATTAACTAGTGAATAAACAACCTACAATATATCCATGCCATGAAGTGTATATATAAATAGAACAAACTACATATATATTCAACAGTACAAATAAATCTAAAATAAATCATGCCAAGCAGAAAATCTCAAATACAAAAGACTAACATGCTATAATCCTTTCTGGGTATTATTCTACTAAAGGTAAAATTAAAGGAGAGAAAGTAGATTACTGTTATTGAATCTTAAAGGTCAGGGGAGGCTATTGATTGAAAAAGGCATGAAAGAATATGTAAGAATGAAGAGATGCTTTCTATCTTAGGTTTAATATGAGGGAATACTCTTGCATTTAGAATTTGGCTCAGTATATGTGTATAATAATTTTTTTGAATTTAAACATTCACTGTATATTTTGACACAAACTTGTATCATTCCAGAAAAAAAGGAGGATGGCTGTATTTGCCAACATTCCCATTGCTGGGAAAATACCCATAATGTAAAAGAGAAAACAGTTTATTTGACTCTCAGTTTCCGAGGTTTCAGTCCATGGTCAGCTGGTTCCAAGACAGAAACATCATAGCACAAGAGTGTGACAAAGCAAAACTCACTTCATGGCACTTGGGAAGAAGAGTACAGGGGATGTGTTAGATTGTTGCCGGGACAGAACAATCTACATGCACCAGTTAAAGAGGAAAGGTTTGTTTCAGCTCATACTTCAGTCCATAGTCAACTGGCTCCAAGGCAGAGTGGCATAGAAGGGAGGGATCCCAGAGGAGAAAGAGTCCATGGCAAAGCAAGTAGAAGACAGGGAAACAGAAGCAGCTGGCAACAAGCCTGGTTTTCTTTTTAACTCCAAACAGTACATTAATTTAGTACCATAACCCTTAATTCCAGTTTCATATAACCTAAATAGAGCCAGCTCCTAAAAGTCCAGTCTGTGAGCACATGAGGATTTGTAAGACATTTAAAAACAAATTCCAACAGTGGAAGATCATTGGTGAGGATGTACACTCTGAAGTCATGTCCCCAGTGAACCACTTACAACTAGGGTCCATGCCCTAAGACTACATTCAGCCATGACCATCTCTAGATTAATTCACTGAGGGGTATAGCATCCCTCGATTCAGTCAGCATTCCATCAGTCTAAGAAACCTGTCAAGTTGAAATTGCATCTCACTATCACAATAGGAAACCACAGAACTACAGATTGTGCTATTACTTTGTAAACAATTGATGAAATCCAGGAACAGATGATGTACTAGTCAGCTTTCCCATTCCTGGAAGTCAGTATCAGACACACACAACAATATCAAGGTTCAATTTGGCTCATAATTTTAGGGGATTCAGTCCATGGTCAGTTGACCCCCAAAGCAGAAACATGGCACATGGTGAAAGGACATGGTGGGGCAAAGATGATTAGTTCATGGCATTGAGAAGGCAGAGTGGAGAAAGAAGAGTACTAAAGAAGAAAGAATAAAAGGTCAGGTGTAGACCCTAAAGTCAGCCTGGCACATCCAGAAGTGTGCTTTGCCAATCTGTCAGGAAGATGCCAAGCCAAGCAAGTAGACACAGCTAAAATTAACAACCACAGATCAATATAAAGGAAAATGAAAAGAAACTGAAACAGAATGAAAATTGAAGAAAATGTCCATTTAATGGGATAAGAATAATTAGTGAATACAAAAAAAAATTAAACATAAGCGTAGAAAAAAACCAACATCAATTGTATTGAAGCAGACAGATCAAACAGGATATAAAATGAAATCTTTACCTTTAATATATGAGGAAACATTGAGAGTTTTATAAGACAATTAACAGTAGTAGACCAAACAGGATATAAAATGAAACCTTTACCTTTAATATTTGAGGAAACATTGAGAGTTTTATAAGACAATTGTCAGTAGTACACTTAAGTCTGAAGAGAAGGTGTGTATATATATTGAAGGGCATTGATATGACCAAGCTCAGTATGGCTTACAAGAGAATGGCAATTTCTGTGGAGAGAGAATTCAGGCATCTCAAACATTCCAGATGAGGTGATCCTAAGCCAAGGGTCTTCAGCTGGTGTATGGGCAGCAAGACATGTGAGTTCAACCACTAGTCAAATATGGCTCTGTCCATGGTAACATCTAAAGCTCCATGCTGACAGACCTGAGAGTTAAATAAATTGTTGATATACTCTGAGTTTTTTTTTTTAACCAGGGATTGAACTCATGACCTCATGCTTGTAAGGCAGGCACTAGGCTGTTGAGCTAAACTCTCTGCCTGAGTTCATTTTTTTATAGAGCAAGATGTAACAAATATAAATAATATATATATGCATATATAATAACATATATGTATATATTCATTCTAGATTTACAATTGTTCTTGATGGGGATTTGGTCCTAGTTGCCCACCAAAAGTGAGTATATCAACAAAAAATGTTGAATTTTAAAATTTAAGCTTCCAACTTTGAAACAGGCAAAGATAACTGGATATATAACATCATTCCACAACAAATTAAAACAGCATCCTTAAAACCTTAAATATTAGTGACAACTACTCTTAAATCTTTTAAATTATTACATAAAAAACATTGAAAATACATATTGTTCACTTACAAAGATTAACTACATGATTTCCCTTTGGATTTTTACACTTGATCTTAGCCAAAAAGCCGAGAAGTGATCCTCTTTGGATTTTTAAGTCACTGTTAGAATTTTAGACAATGATGGTTTACTTTAAATTTTTAAAAGAGTAAAAACCATATAATAAAATAGCAGCCACCAAAATCACAATGATCATATTACACTATAAATAACCTTACGACCCATACATCAATCAAGCCAAGGAAAAATAAAAGCACAAAGAAAGAACTTGTCACAACAAAACACCTGAAGAAACTTTGATTGTAGGTTGTAAGATGTATGTTAGATGGGAAATAGGTAGTTGTTATTGACTTTGGAGACAGTCATTAAAGTGGTACAATAGCACAAAATCAATCATAATAAACTGAAGAAAATAGTTTGTAAATAAGAGAGCCAGTGAGAAATTTTCTTTTCCACAAGGGAATGTAATGATAAATGTTCAGAAGAGCAATAAAAATGATTCTTTCATTTAGAACTAAGGAATATCTTTATGACAATAAAGGATGTAGGAAAAAGTCTACTGGATGAAAAAAATGAAAATAAGAAGCATTAGGAAAGATAAAAAAATAATTATGCCAAATAACTGGCACCTCTTATTTTATGATGTCTCCTACGAAATAACATTTCATCAGCAAGACATAATAACACTAGACTCATGTAATATTATTAAGGACAAAATACAATGAAAACTAACTATGTAAATAGCTTTTCCATAGGAAATAAGATTATATAACTCTAAATGATTTATATCGACTTCGGTAAAAAATGATTGGTTTACTTATCAATTAATACATAAATGTGAATCATCACTATTGGATAGCAAAACTGCAATTGTTGGGAATAACTTTACTGAATACAAATTCTTGAACACCATATCAGAACGGGAGTGATTTATTAGCTGCCCATAACATTTACAAGTTCTAATTTCAGTTGTAAGAACAACTGCTGCTATTGCAATTAATTATGGGCAGGAAGTTAATCAGGCATTCATTTTTATTGGTTCATTATATGATTAGTGTACTATTGTTTGTTAAGCTGGAAGACAACATGTGTGATTTGGACAGGCTAAGACCTTATATCATTTTTAAGCTTTAAAATAAACCAATAAAATGTTTCTTTGTCTTATTGGAAAATTATGGGGGAAATATGTTTCAAATGTAGAAGTACAATTATTTAAATTATACATCAGCCACAGAAACTATGAAAGGGAAAACAATAACATGGAGGTATAGATGAAGACATATTGAATATAATTGAAATATGTGAAAAAATATCCTTATTCAAGAAATAAGTAGGGCTAAAATATGGAAGTAAACTCAAAGAGAAGTAAAGGTATCATAATGGATCTTAATGATTTCAAATATTTGAAGAATGCCAACAAAATGATTTCAAAAGCCAATTATTCTTTTTATAGTTCTAGTAAATTCATGAATAGATTTTGTTAAGGATTATGACTATGTGCAGAACTTTTTAAAAAGTATGCTTTAGGAGGTTATACAAACAAGCAAATTTTTTTTTGTTTTGCCCAGTAATCAAATACATTTGAACATGTCTACAAAAATAAAACTAACATTTTAAAAGTGCAATAGATTTGTATTCTGGACCGGAATACCTTGGAAGACAGATGGTATTAATTTGAGCTAAAGCTTAGATGGGAAACAAATATGATTTGTTGGTAACAATTTGATACTTCATCTCACTTACCATTCAAAAAAGCAAGTATTCTAATACTGGCAATACAAATACAAGTTTCTTACAGGCTTCAGTTATTTTTCCAACTTGTCTGCAGTTTGAAATAACATGAATTTATTTTACAGAGACATCATGTCACTATTTAAATTTTTCAGAATATTAAATACACCAAGGAATACCATAGCATAATTTAAATTTTATCTTGGTTGGCAATAGACAACTAAACTGGGATGAAAGATAAAGATCCCATTAGACCAAGAATAATTTATAATGAACAAAATCATGAAATTATGATTTGATAGGTTTATAATAATTTTCTTTCAGTTTTTCCAGTTCATCATGGACATTACCTTTCAACTCCTACATGTAGTTATAATTCTGAAATTTCAATATATTTTAGTTCCATGTCCTAAATTTACCTTCAAATGCTCCATAATTATATAACTTTTTGGAAACTTTTTCTGTATGTCATCAGGCTAATCTTGACTTATTACATTGTCATTCATATTTGACATTAATCAAATTATCTGGAGTTGTGGCAGAATTATTTTTATCCCATATTGCAGAATAATCAAACATGTATTCTTAATATTTTCATAAAGAATATTTTAAGGCAATTATTCTCTTGTACATTGTTGGTGGTAAAGTTAGATATAGCATAAATCAAACTAGATAGAACTATTCTTGTTATTATATGCATACCTTGATTAATACACTGAAAACACTAGCATCTATAATTCAAATCCTGGATGATAACATTAAATTACTTTTAATGAGTGATTTAAAAGTTAATTGAACTTTTATAGCAGTAACAAATGGAAAATGATATTGCATTCTCCAAGCATTTTTCAAAAAATTAATGAGGCATTAAGAGCTATTTAAAGCAGGTAATCACTTGTTAATTGATTGGTTATTAGGATTATATTAAACCTGGTGTTATATACTGTAGTGTTTACTCCCAGACTTCTTTAAAATGGACCAGGACATGAAAAAATCTTTAGCCTGTTGCTTAGGAAACTTCTTAGGTATTTACTACAATAGGAACATAGCTGACAGATTATTATTGAAATAAATATATAATCTCCAAGATCTTGTAACTATCAAAAACTACTAAACTATATTGTTATATAAGAATACATCACAATTCTCAACAGGAATTCTTCCAAAATCTTTGATGGTAAAGTGTTATGCTGAGAAAATAAATTCGAGAAAGATCACCATCCTATAAAAAAACTGATTTGCTTTACTTTTATTTGAAAAATACTGCATGTCATAAATTGTATTCCTTTGTGAGGACCACTCACAAGTTTACTAGAAGGTTAAATGGAATAAATGACTTCTCAAAATCATTTTGTTGGCATTCTTCAAACATTTGAAACTATTAGGATCCATTATAATACTTTACCTCTCTTTGAGCTTTCCTCCATATTTTAGCACTACTTATTTCTTGAATAAGGATATTTTTCATGTATTTCAATTATATTCAGAATATCTTCATCTATACCTCCATGTTTTGCCTTTCATATTTTCTGTGGTGGATTATTTTACTTAGTTCTATACCTGAAGTCTAAAATGCTGTTTGAGATTTATTTCCTTTTCAAAAATATTTTCCCCACGATTTTCAAATATGACAAAGAAATACTTTATTGATTTATTGAAAAACTTAAAAATAATATAAAGTCTCAACCCATTCAAATCAGGCATGCTGTTTTCTTCTACCCTAACAAACAGTCTGACACTAATCATGTAGTGAACCAATAAAAATGAATGCCTGATTAACTTCCTGCCCATAATTAATTGCAGTAGAAGCAATTGTTCTTACAACTTAAATTAGAACTTGTAAATGTTATGGGCAGTTAATAAATCACCCTTCTTTCTGATATGGTGTTCAAAAATTTGTGTTAAATAAACTTATTCACAACAGTAGCAGTTTTACGATGCTGTGGTGATGAAATTCAAGGACTCACTCTGCACTGAGTCAAGCTGATGCTCAGCTCTATCCCTATGCTATTTGTTTTTGTTTTTGTTTTTTTATTGTAGCAGCTAAAACATTGTGACTTGAGATTGGATAGTTCTAGGTATTCTTGGGTTTGGTGCCCCTGTAGCACCTTAGGAACAGAAATAAAAGGCACAAGCATAATAGTATAATCAATGCAATGTGGAGTCCAAAATGGGTCTGGTGGCAGCAAACTTCACTACAAGTCTGAAGATCTCTCTCCATGGCCCCACATTCTGGATGGCACCCAAAATGGTGTTTCATGACCTGTTAATACACAAGCATATCTTGGTCCCATGTTATTAACTGCCCTGGGCCCTCCTGCTCTCTTGTTTGAAGCTTTTTTGCAAGGCTTGAGCTCTAAGGCGTGCTCATTGATCTGCCAATGAAGTTTTAATGGAGTGTATTTATTTTTTACAGTGGATTTTTAAAAAATTAAAGTAAATAGCAAGGTCTAAATCCTGTGGGAGTAGTAGTTAATATTAATAAATTGTCACAAAAATAAATTGAGAGTCTGTCCTAGTCCTACATGACTTTGGTGGAGATTCACAGCTGGCTTACAGACAGGTTAATTTTTAAACCAACGGCCAGAGTTGAGATGAGAACACGGTCTGTAAAGTTCTGGCACCTCAAAGCAAGCTACAACATGGCAGATGAGGACTCATCTCAATTTCTTCTTGCTCAGTAGTTGCAGTTAGCAGACAGTCACTTTACTAGTTAACCATGATCCGCTCCTGTGTGCTTTTCCAAAATTGCATTGTTCCCCACTCTGTAGGTTGACGGATCAGCAGTTCATTCCATCATTTCCTGCAGCCTTCCAGAACACTCCCCAGTTGATCCCTGCATCCAATAAAGGCCAAGAACAGCTACCCTCAGGGATCTTATTCCTTGCTGTGCTTTGACAGCCCCTCGCAGCTAATATGTATCTTGTCTGTGTTTTATTCCGTTGTTGTAGTCCTGAGAAGGAGATTGGTAGTCCTAGGCCAGGGCCCTGATAAAAGCTTTCTCTAAAAATGAGAATATAGTATGTACATCTTGCATTAAAATTACTGTTCACTTAGAAATGCCTATCCTCAGCTGAACAATTCTCCTGTGCAGCAGTGCATTTTTGAGGAATTTCAATGTAAAATCAAGTTTAGAAATGGCTCTAAGGTGTTATTTTACTTGTTATTATGGTGTTAAAGAATTAGGACACTTAAACAATAAAGTAATATCCTTTAAAAGAACAGTAAGAAAATTAATACAGTCAGATGTACTATTTTAAATTTTGGGAAAATAAAGTTCTTTTCATATTTGTATTGGATAAATATAAGAGCATATTTTAGATAATGGGTTTTTTATTATATTTTCAGTTAGGTTTTACACATTGAAAGTATGATTATATAGCATATGTGTACAAAACAAAAGAGGGAAGAGGTTCAAGGGATGAAACAAGGGAAGTGGGGGATGGAAAAGGGATGAAAGAAAAAGAAGTTGAGATGTATTATACACATGAACTAGTGCTCCCGAAGGAATGCAGACATTATGTACCACAAATATGTGCATGAAACACCTTCCTGTGTTGTACTCTTCAGAGTGTAAATTAAATGTTATATTTGAAAGTAGCATTATTTTATGAATTTTATATGAATAATTTCTTCCATTGTGATGAAGAACTAGATCACAAACAAAAATGGATTTAATAAACACTTTAACAATGATGTATTTTCCAGGAGTTAATGGCCATTGATACACATTATTCTGTTGTTATTTCTAAGATGTGAAAAACAAATAATTTCCTGTTTCATCCATCTTCTTGGTATAAAGAATGCCACCTTGGAAATCAGATGCTTATATATTGTATCTATCTAGATGGAGACATTAAATAAAACAGAAATAATCATAAAAGGAGCTTGATAATGGATTTGTAAATATATAGAAGAAAAAAGTAACCTGGTTCCATGTTCAAACTCAAAGAAAAAAAATGGACCTACATTGGCAAAGTTTCATGGATTCTTCCCATCATGAAATATACTATTCTTTTAAAGGAGAGCACAAAGAAGTCCATTATATCATATGCACATCTTTAACTTTTCCATTTTCAAAGTAAGCTTAGAAAGAACAAAGGACTTAGAACTGTTCAATGACATTATGCTACAGGAAGTACTATACTTGGGGTTCCATTTTGCCATCTCAAAGGGAATTTTTTTAGCTGTCAGAGTGCTTTTTAGCCTGTAGATAGTGTATGAGCTGGGAGAATTCTGTTTGTTCTTTTAAAAATAGTCCAAAACATTTCATTCTTTGTGAAAATTTCTTGGAGCTTAAATAGAAAATAAATTCAAAGTCAAATTCTCTATTAAGCTATCCATGTTACTTGTTTCTTATTCCACTGAGAACAGTATATCATAGATCTACCGAGGCTAAAATAAGCCCAGTATAAAAATGGAAATAAACTATAGAAAAGTCTTTGATTTCACCTGAAAGTTAAGCAGATCTTAAAGTTATACAAGGACATTTCTAGTTTTTCTTTTATTTTTGAAATTAAAAATTGTTACAGTTGTCTACTTTAATGGTCAGATCTTAACTAAAATTTCCTTACAGGCAATTTGTACACATATTATAGTTGTATAGATATATCATAGCTGTTCATTTTTCTATAAGCTGGTAGACATACAACTTGTATATGTTTGTGGTTATGCATGTCAGTGTATAATTTGGTGGCCTATGGAAATTATAAACAAAATTAAAAATTCCTGCTACTTACATATTAAATACTTCACTGAAATATTGCCATTTTAATTGTTGTAGATAATAGATGAGAAATAGAGTTTCTGAATCACCGGATTTAATTTCAAGCAATACAACATACAATTTTGATACTCCTATTGTATTAAAGACTCAAATTTTAATAGTAATGCAGTCTGGTAATTAAGACACTGAAAGTACATTGGTCTTTACAATTCTGTGGATTTTCATCATCATCTGTTTTATGCATTAATAAAATAAAGGATCATATCAATTTGATGCAAATTTAATATTCCATTTCTAGACACTCCCTATATCATTCTGGTAATTATTCAGTTAGCAATAATATTAAGGTGTATATCAGAAATCACTTAACAGCATGAAAAATTTTTATGCAAAAATCTAAACAAATTAATATATTTTCTAAGCTAGAAAAAAATAGAAGTGCTAAGTGAAATACTTCTTCAGGTCCTGGATGAAGTAACATTCAATCATTATTGCCATATTCCCATCAGTTAGACCCATGTAACTTGTTCCACCACACACACAAGGTGAGGGACTTACAGAAGATTTTCACACCAGCAGGCAAAGATGATAAAGAGGACCAACATGGGAAATATTTGCCAGACTTCTTTGTGTCTTTTGCCTAATATCCTACAGAACTCTTCACTTTTTTGTTTCTGAACTCTGCAATTTGAATTTCAGAGTTATCAGTTATCATATGAAAATATTCAATGGAAAATTATAAACAATTCAGAAGTTTCCATTTGAGCTCATTGTGAATAACCCAATAATTTGATGTGATTACCCACTCCATCTTGCAAAATGAATTCAAAATGTCACTTTGTGTAGCACACTTATGTTGTGTATATTATCCAATTCATTTGTCATGAGTTATCTCTATCATCAAGCTGACCATTATGGTATTGTAGTGCTTATCTTTAAGTAAATTTATTTGACTTAATAATAGCCCAAAGTACAAGAACAGTGATACTGGCAAGTTTATTACATATCGTTATAATTGTTCTATTTTATTATAAGTTATTATTAATTTCTATATCTAATTTATAAAATAAACTTCATCATGTATAGGAAAAAGTCCAGATAGAACACAATACTATTCATGATTTCTTGCATTCACTGAGGGTTTTGGAATGTATTGCCCACAAATAAGATGGACTACTATATTTAGTATTTCTTCATAGAGAATTAACTAATTTGTATATTATCAGTGTTTTTATGTTGCCTACATTTTCTCTTCACATATGGCTTGTCTTTTCCTTATAATGACAAAACAGACATTCTTAAATCTAACTGAATAAAGTTTATAAAATATGTCTGGTTATTTTTGCTTTTTGTAATGTACTTTAAAAAAATATTTTCCTAATTTTGCACCTCATTTTTAATTGACATGATATGTTTTGGGGCTTTATATTGTAATTGATATAGATTTACATCCAAAAATCTAATGCTATAATGCACTAGATCTATAAAAATTCTTTTTTTAAGATTCTATTTTTTTACATTTATTCATAAAGAAATGTTTCTCTTTACCCAGTGATTGGTTATACAGCAGTATGGTCCATATCATAAAGCATAAATTATTAATTTTTCATGTATTTGCCACTCTATAATGTGAGTCAGATTTCTATCATCCTGAAACACCACTGGCAGTTATTTTTTATTTTTTTTTAATTTTATTTAAAGAGAAAAAAAAGCAAAACAGAAAAAAGGATAGAAATAATACAGAATTCCAAAAAAATTAAACAGACATTACTAGTTGATAAATTACATATTGTCATCTTAGGAATAGTTGTTCAAGTTACAAAATTAAAACATACAAAGTAAACATTCAAACAGTGAGATTGCAAACAATTCTGTTCAATGATCTAACAAAAACTTAGTAGTATGGTTATCTATCTTACATACTTAAATATATATGCGGGTATATCCTTTAGAGCACTTCCTTTTCCTCTCTTTTTTACAATAGCAATCACGCATTTTGAGTTTTATTACTCCTACAGTTCTTATTACTTTTTACACTAGAGACACAATGTGATATTTATAGATATGACTCTTTTTATCTCACTTGTGAGGACAGTCTCAAGTTGGCTCCATTTAACTATGAAGACCTCAAGATCATCCTTTTTATAGGTGAATAATATTCTGTTGTATAGAAATACCACATCTTTTTCACCCACTCTGCAGTTGATGGGCATTTTGGTTGTTTCCGAGATTTGGATGTGCTGCTATGAACATGGGTACACATATATCAATCACTGGGACATGACCTTTTCAGTTTTTCTGGGAAAATACTCAGGAGGGGAATAGCTGGATTCAATGGATATTCCAATCCTAGTCTTCTGAGTAATCTCCATACTGAATTCCATAGTGGCTGGACCAGTCTACACTTCCACCAACAGTGGAGCAGTGTTCCTTTTTCCCCGCAGCCTCACCAACATGTTTTCAGTTGATTTATGGGTGGCAGTTATTGTTTGTGGAGTGAGATGAAATCTCAATGCTGTTTTAATTTGCATTTCTCGAATAACCAGTGATGGTGAACATTTCTTCATGTATTTATTTTCCATTTGTATATCTTCATCTGAGAAATGTATGTTCATCTCAGATGCCCATTTTTGGAGAGGGTCTTTGAATTTGGGGGGCTGGATGATTTTCAATTCTTTATATGTTCTGGATATAAGTCCTTTGTCTGAGGGGTTGCTGGCTAAAATTCATTCCCATTCTGTGAGTTTTCTTTTCACTCTCTTGGTGATTTCTTGAAGTGCAAAAACTTTTCAGAAATGTGAGATCCCAGTTGTTGATTCTTTGAAGTGTTTCCCATGCAGTTTGCATTTTGTCCATGAATTCTCAGCCTACTCCTGTGTCTCTAAGACTTCTACCTACCTTGTCTTCCAATAGATTTAGTGGTTCTGTTTTAATATTTAGAGCTTTGATCCACTTTGACTTTAGTTTAATGCATGGTGATAGGCACAGGTCTAGTTTCAGTCTTTGGCATGTAGAGAAATAATTTTTCCAACACCATTCATTAAAGAGGCTATCCTTCTTCCAGTAAGCATGTTTAGCCCCTTTGTCAAATATCAGGTGGCTGAGTGCCTTTGTAGTTGTGTTTGCATCTTCTAATCTGTTCCATTGATCCTCAGGTCTATTTCTTGACAGTACCATGTTGATTTTATCACTGTGACTTTGTAGTATAGTTTCAAGTCAGGAATTGAGATGCCTCCTGCCTTGTCTTTGTTGCCCAGAATTGCTGTCATGGTTTATGTAGGTGGCTCCCAGGCCTCATGCATTTGCACTGTGCATTTGTGATTGGTTCATTGTCTAGGGCTTGGATTGATGGTGTCAGTGCTACACTTGCCTAGGGATGGAGCCAGCATACAATGTAATGGCTGGAAGAAGTTGTGTCTCTCTCTCTTGTGGGATTCTGCCTTGTTGTTTGCAGCTTCCATGAACTACCATGCCACTCTGCCTTGAAGCCAACTGAGTATGGACTAAAACCTCCAAAAACTGTAAGAAATAAACTTTCCCTTTCCCAACTTTGGGCATCAGGTATTTCATCTCAGTGATGAGTAAAAAGTAATGAAGACAGAATTTGGTACCAAGGAGTGGGGTTGTTGCTGTCACTATACCTGGCCATGTTTTTCAAGAAGCTTTGGAAATGGTTTGTGGGCAGAGTTGAGAAGGGTTTGGATATGTCGTTTGGTTGCATAGAGCTGGAGCAGCTTAGGCTGTTCTGTAGAGGAGATTCTGGTCAGAGCTCAGGAGACCAGAAGGCTGAAAAGGCTGATGGTAAAGACCAGACTTGGGAGGTTTCTGCTGGGAAGAAGGACTGCATTGGTTGGTAGACTCCCCACAATGTGTGTTATGGCTTGACAGAAAGTTTGCCTGCATTTGGTCATGCCCAGAGACATTGCCTGAGACTGAGATTAAAAGCAATGGAATGATTAATCTGGCAAAAGGTATTTCAAGGCAGTCATATGTTGAGGCTATGGCATGGTTATTGTTGGGGGCTCTTAGCCAGATATGTATTGCAAATCAAGAGCAAAGAGCCCAGCAGGATAATTTAAAATGCTGTGATTTTGGCCAAAAGGAAAACTCCATTAAAGCTATAGATTGTGAAGATAGAGCTGAGACTTCAATTGCTGAGAAGGAACAGAAAAATAAAAAAGATGTCCAGGGGGCATCCCAGGAAGCAGTGGGTCTCCATCCTTTGCAGCCTCAAAACTGCACAAGTGAAAGAATTTGCTGAGAGGAGAAAGTGTCAGAGCACCAAACTTCAAAAGGGCAACAGAGGCCACATGACGTATCATAATGGCTGCAACATAGAGAAGCTTTTCTTCACAATCAGGTAAACAGAGCTGAGCAATCCAGACACTGGACTGCTACAGCCAAGAGCTAGAAAAGCCTGGCTACTGCTCCAGCTGGCAGCAAACCTTGGTGGCATCCACATGGTGCTGATTTTAGGTGCAAGAAAAATACACAAATTCTGAGGGTAAGATGGCTTCCACCTCAGTTTCAAAGGGCCTGGATGGTCAAGCAGTGTGCCCCTGAGAGGGCAATTTATACAGATGTAAGGATGAAGCCTTACAAAGGTGCAGTGGAGACCCCAGAAGTTTGGAAAAACCAGAAATGTGGATCATCCAAGGAAAGCTGCAAAAAGCGAGCAGATAGGGTTTAAGAGAGAAGCTGCAGGTACTGAAATCCCTGGAAGTGCCATGGGAGTGGAATCACCTAAGCCTTTTGGAGCTTGCAACCAGATTGCTTCAAATGCTGAGCATGGAACTCTAGGAATTAATGTTCACCTGCTGGATGTTTGACTTGTTTTGTTTCCAATGCTTTATATTCTCTTGTTTATAACTTTTGGAATGGTAATGTTTATCTTGTGCCTTTGCATTTCAGAAATGTTTAAGCTTGTCTCATTTGTATAGGGGTTTATAGTTAAGAGTTTGCCATAGATATTAGAGTAGACTTGGGACTTGGACTTCTCAGCAATGCTGAAAGTGTTAGGACTTTGGCAACTCTTGGAGATGGACTAAATGTCTTTTGTATAAAGGATATGCATGAGTCTTGGGGGCCAGGGGTGGAATGTCATGGATTATGTCAGTAGCCCCCAGGCCTCATGTGTTTGCATTGTGCATTGTGGTTGGTTAATTGTCTAGGGCTCGGATTGATGGTGTCAGTGCTACGCCCGCCTAGGAGTGGAGCCAGCATACAATGTAATGGCTGGAAATGGGCGTGTCTCTCTCTCTCTTGCTGGATTCCTCCCTGCTGCTTGCAGCTGCCATGAAATGTGGCCCCGCCCTGCCTTGGAACCAACTGAGCATGGACTGAAAACTCCAAAAACTGTAAGAAATAAACCTTTCCTTTCCCAACTTTGGGCATCAGGCATTTTGCCTCAGTGATGAATAAAAAATAATTAAGAAAGTTGTGTTTGCTATTCTAGTTTATTCTGTTTCCAAATGAATTTTAGGAGTGTTTTCTTTAGATCTATGAGGTATGTCAATGGTATTTTGATTGGGATTGCACTAAATCTGTATAAAAGTTTTGGGATTATGGCCATTTTCATAATGTTGGTTCTTCCTAGCCAAGAGCAAAGAATTTCCTTCCATTTTCTAATGCCCTCTTCAATCTCCTTTTTTAACAGTGTAATTTTCAGCATATAGGTCTTTTACATTCTTAGGTTGATTCCTAAGTATTTCATTTTTTAAGATGCTATTGTGAAAGGTGATATTTCCATAACTTCTCTCTTGGTGAGTTTTTAATCTGTGTATAGGAATGTTACTGATTTTTGAGCATTGACTTTATATCCAGCTATGCTGCTGAATTTGTTTATTATCTCTAGTAGTCTTTTAATGAAGTTTTTTGGGCCTTCTATATAGAGTATCATGTCATCTGCAAATAGTGATAATTTAACTTCTTCCTTTCCTATCTTTATTCCTTTTATTTCCTCTCTTGTCGGATTGCCCTGGAAAGTGTTTCCAGAACTATATTGAATAGGAGTGGTGATAGTAGACATCCTTGTCTTGTTCCTGAGTTTAGAGTGAAAGCTTTCAGCTTTTGTCCATTTAGTATAATGTTGGCTATTGGTTTGTCATAGATGGCCTTTATGAGATTAAGGTAGACACTGTGTATTCCGAGTTTCTGAAAGGCTTTTATCATAAAAATGCTTTGGACTTTTTCAAATGCTTTTTCTCCATCTATTGAGATGACCATGTGTTTTTTGTTTTTGGCTCTATTGATGTGGTGTTACATTTATTGATTTGCATATGTCAAATCATCCCTGCATTCCTGGAATGAATCCCACTTGGTCATGATAATCTTCTTGATGATTTGCTGCATTCTGTTTGCCAGTATTTTATTGAGAATCTGCATCAATGTTCATTAGTGAGATTGGACTATAGATCTCCTTTTTGGTTAGGTCTTTCTCTGGTTTTAGTATGAGAGTAATACTTGCCTCCAGGAATGATTTAGGGAGAATTGTTTCCTTTTCAATTTCATTGAAGAGTTTAAGCAGTGTTGGCATCAAATCTTCTCTAAATTTCTTGTAGAATTCAGCCATGAATTCATCAGGACCTGGGCTTTTCTTTGTTGGTAAGTTTTTAATTACATTTTCTATTTCAATTGCTGATATTGGGTTATTTAAAATTGCTATATCTTCTTGGTTGAGCTTTGGTAGTTCACACATTTCTAGAAATCTGTCCATTTCCTCTCTATTTTCTATGTGAGTAGAGATTTTCAAAGTAGGCATTCATGATTTTTTGAATTTCCATGGGATCTGTAGTAATTTCCCTCTTTTCAGTTCTTATTGCATGAATTTGAGCTTTTTCTTCTTTTTCTTGATTAGGTTAGCTACAGGTTTGTCAACTTTGTTTATTCTCTCAAAAAACCAGTTTTTTGGTTCATTAATTCTTTGTAATTTTTTTTTTTAGTTTCAATTGCATTGATTTCTTCTCTAATCTTTACAATTTTCTCTCTTCTATGAGCTTTGGATTTAACTTGCTCTTCTTTTTCTAGAACCTTGAGATGAAGCATTGGGGTTATTTATTTGTGCTCATTCTGTTTTCTTGATATGACAATTTATTGCTATAAATTTCCCTTTTAAGACTGCTTTCATTGCATCCCACAGATTACAGTATGTTGTTTCTGTATTTTCACTGAATTGTAGGTATTGCTTTATTTTGTCTTTAATTTCATCTGCAGCCCACTGGTTGTTCACAAGGTTGTTATTTAGGTTCCATTTATTTATACAGGTTTTGCAATTTCTTTTATTTTCCAATTTCAGTGAACTATGTTCAGATATTACACATGGAATAATTTAAGAATGTTTTAAGGAATAATATATGGTCTGTTTTGGAGAATGTTCCATGCACAGATGAGAAGAATGTGTATTCTGATGTGGTTGGGTGTAACACTCTGTAAACATCTACTAAATCCAATTGCTCTCAGGTATGATTCAGTTCTATTATTTCTTTGCTGTTTTTGTCTAGTTGATCTATCTCTTTGTGACACTGGAGTATTAAGGACCCCTGTTAGAATTTTATTCTTGTGAGTTGGTTTACATGTCTGTTAGAATTTTATTCTTATGAGTTAATTTTCATGTCCATTAGTATTTGTCTTATGTAGTTGAGTGCTCCTGTATTTGGTGCATATATATTTATAATTGTTAGTTCTTCCTCTTGAATTTTTTCACTAATGACTATGTAGTGACTTTCTTTATCTTTTTTTAATCATTTTAGGTTTGAACTTCACATTGCATGCAAACAGTTACCCCTGCTAGAATAGTTAGTTGCCTGCTTTTTTCTGGGTTCCTACTGCATGGAATACTGTTTTCCATCCTTTGACTTTTAATCTATGAGTTTCCTTTTGGGTCAGATGCGTTTCTTGTATACAGCATATTGTGGGATCCTGTTTCTTGATCCATTCTGTCAATCTTTCTTTTGATAGGTGAATTGAGGTCATTTACATTTATGGATATCACTGATATGTACTGGCTCAACTTTGCCATGTTATGTTCCAGTTGTTTGCTTTCTGCTTTTCCCCCTTGTTTATTGCTTGTCCAACCTGGTAGTTTCTTTCTGTTATTGGTCTGGAGACTGTGGTCATTTTTATCTCTATCTAGTATGTCTTTCAATACTTTTTCTAGGATTGCTTTGGTGGACATGAATTTCTTCAGTTGTTCTTTGTCATGGAAGTATTTGGTTTCTCCATTAAATTTGAAGAACATTTCCACTGGGTACATCAGTCTTGGTTGAAAGTTATTTTCTTTCAGGGCTTGAAATACCTCACTCCAAGTTTGTCTTGACTGTAGGGTTTGCGCTGAAAAATCTACTGTGAATCTAATGGGCTTTCCTTGATAGGTGAGTTGTGTCTTTTCTCTAACAGGTTTTAGAATTCTATTTTTATGCCACATGTCTGGGATCCTAATTATTATTTCTCTGGGTGTATATTTATGTTGGTTGTGATTGCTTGGTGTGCTATATATCTCACTTATCAGCATATCAGAATTTTTTCCCCATGTTTGGGAAATTTTCTGCTATTACTTCTGTGAATATTTTAGTTATGGCATTTGCATTGACTCCTGCATCTTCACTGATGCCATTTAGTCTTACATTGTTTCTCTTGGCAACATTTTGAAGCTGCTGGACTGTCATTTCATGCTGCTGCTGCTTTGTTATTTTTTAAAGTTCTGTCCTTTCATGATCGCTAATTGTGATCCTTTCCTCAAGGTCCAAAATCCTATCCTCAGCTTTTTTTAAATGGTTTTGCCAGCTTTCAATAGAATTTTTTGTTCCTTGGATGTTTCTTTGAGTTTGTTTCATGAATTCTGTTTGTTTTCTATCTTGTTCATTCAAGGTTTTGGTCAGTTTCCCATGCTCCTTAATTTTTATCTATTTTTTTTCTAGCTGCACTGAGCAACTCCTTTACTATGGTTGTTATTTCTGTCTTTACATGAGAAAGTACTTCTAATTTGATTTCCTCTATAGCCTCATGGGGTTGTTTTTTTTAATTTCACTTGCTATCTTTTCAGAGATTTCTGGTGTGTTACTTTTGAAGTCCTCTATTTCAGTGGCTCCTGTACTTGCTCCTGATGGACTAAACATTTTGGATTGCATTTTACTTTTTCATTTTGCCATTTTCCTCTTTTGAGTTAATGTTTGGTCCTTCAATCCCACTACTATTAACTGTTGTTAGTGCATATCTTGGGGTCCTACTGTAAGGCTGATGTTTGTCCAATTGATAGGTCCCACAATGAAAAGGTGGGCCAGTCACTTGAATTCCCCCTGCAGGGCCTGTTGGGTGAGTCCTATATTTTCCTAACCTGACAAGCCTAGAAATGCTGATGGAAATCAACCCCTAGTTCCTGCTGTTATTATGTCTTCAGGTTGTTCAGAGTCACCAGATCTCCCTATTTATAGTGTTTGTCTTGGCTGGGTCCCTACTGTATCTCTGAGTGTCCCAGAGGCCACCTTAATTTTCTCCAGGTTGTGAGAGGCCTTACTGGCACCCTCCTCAACCTACCTTATATTCTCTGTGTGGAGGAAGGACTCACCAACCCACTTGCCAATAACACCTATGGCCTACTTCTGGAGGGGGCTTCACTATTGCTCCTGCTTACCCACTGAAGGTGGAAAACTCTATTTCTATTTTAGGGGCAAACTCACCTTACTGATGGAAGCCTGCTGAGTTCTTCTGTTTGAATAAGGGGTTACTGAGTCTCCCCTTTATACTGCATGGTTAATCCACTGCAGTCCAAGGTTCTGGGGGGAGGTGTGGGAGTCAAAGATGAACAGCAATACTAGGTCCAGGAGGTGGGGGTGGTCTCCAGTGGCAGCAGTGGGACTGTGGGGGCATGCTTCATGGGCTGTAATTCTTAGGTCCTGAGGTAGGTGGCCAGGACTGCAGGGACACAGGAGAGGCCCAGTTTTGGCCCAACCCCACCCATGCCACTAGATGGAGTTCCTAGGTCCCACAAGATGGTCTGCTGGGATAGTGGAGGTCATGGGAAGGGCTTGGGTCTAGCCTGACCCCATGTATGCCACCTGGAGTTCCCAGGTCCTGTGAAGTGAACTTTTCCTTGGCTTTTCAAACATTGACACTCACATTTCCTCCATTAAAAAGAAGAACATCCATACTAGGGAATCTTGACATTAAGTTTCACAGCCCAATAAGGGTAAAGTAGACATCTCCACAAAGAGACAGGACCATGAAAAGTTTAGAAACTCATGCAGAGGTGATAAAATGTTTATGTAGGAGGGCACCCCAAAGTAGGATAGAAATGTAAGTGGGGAAAATGATGTCTATAAGGGCGAGGTCAAGATAATAATTTGGCATGTTTCAACACAGTCCTCTTCTGCAATAGCTGGGACTGACTTGCATTTCCAAGAAGATACTGTAGAAATGATACAGTGTGATAGCTGGTGCTAGGTCACAGCAGATACATAACTTTCCCTTTCCATCATAGACTAATTGCTCTATAGCATGCCAACTTCAGTATTACAAAGATACTTAACAAGGCCTACAGAATAGTTAACATTGAAAGAAACTGAAGCTTCCTGCCAAAAGACTAAGGAATCGATGATACCTGTCAACAATCATGTAAATGAGTCATCTTGGAAGTGGATTCCCCAGTCTCAGTGAAGCATTTAGGAGACTGAAGCCCAGAAACTATCTGAATTATACCTCCTGAGAAATCCTGACCTAGAACACCCAAATAAGCTACCACTGAATTCCATACTTACAGAAAATTCTGTGATTAGAATTTTTGATGTTTTAAACTATTAGAATTGGAGTGATATATTATGTACTTTTCAAATAGATTACCAACTATAAAAGAAAATAGTTTATTAAAACTGTATGTGATGTTAGCTATCTTCATTCAATGAAATCCATATTTATATAATCATGGCATAGATTTTTTGTGTACTGTATTATACATTGGAATATATGAATATAGTAGTGAATCAACATTCTTATGCATTGTTAATGAGAATGGAAACTGTAAAATCTTCTGAAGGAAAAAGCTATATTATACATATACATATATATACATATTTGTAGATGTATGTATGTATCAGTATATATGTATACTGACTTGTGATTAAAAGAAGAGTTTTAGTATATATATTAAATTTTCCCCATACTTAAAAATGACAGGAAAGGGGGGAAATACTAACTTAATTCTGAAAAAATACAGGAAAATAAAATCTTCAGAACAATGATGATCCCTAATGATCCCTCTTAGATCAACACATAATAGTAATAGTACTCTCCTTGCTTCCTTTGGGCAACTAAAACTATAATATCATTTAAGTTTTTTGCCATGTTAATACTTCTTGACTTCTTGTCTCCTTTCTCATGGACACATATGAGTGTAGAGTCAAATAGTCTTAGAGCCTATTTACATCTGAACACAGGCTTCTCCTGTCCTATTTAGAAAACAAGACTCAGACTCGGCTCCATGTGAAAAGCAATAAGCAGACTAGCAAAGCAGATTTTTTCATGCAGAATATTTTTGTTTTACTTCAAAAAACAGAACATTTTCACTGACTTTTGAGGCCTTGGCATATTGTAACAATCAAAGAAATAAAATTGAAATTGTAATATCTTATCCTTTCAAAATGTTAACTGCTACCATTCTGCATTAGTTAAGATAAGGCACATAGAAACTCACAGGCAGTAATAATTGGAGAATAAATTGATATGTTCCTTCTGAAGAGAAACTTAAATTAATAATGAATTTTCTTGATCCAATAATTATGCTGCTAAGAATTTATAATTATAATCCATAAAACTTACTAAGATATATGTATGAGATGTTTATAGTAAATTAATTAAAATAGAAAAATAATTTAAGTGTCTAACAATAGACTAAGTAAATCAATGATGATATAGGATTACTGTAAGTTTTCATTTGATTAAAATGGAAAGCAATTTAGTTCATAAGTCCCAAATTCAAGTAAGAAGCAGAGAAAAAAAATAATTCAAATTAAAATGGATAATTATTCTCTTACTGATGTATGACTTATTATTTCACTTAAGTTACAGTTCTCTTTCTCCTCATTCTTTTTATATTTTTGTATCCCAAGATGATTTAAGTTCCCAGAGAGTCTTGCTTAATGTCTCTGATGCAGGCCTTTCTTGATGACAAGTATTTGCCACACTATCCCTTCTGTCCTTCCAACTTGCCAAGCCTGGTGACATATGCTGGCATCCACTGTGTCTCTTACTTATACTCATGATCTCAGTGGGGCAGGGGTCTCACAATCAAACCCTTGTATTCTGAATCTTCTCAGTCAGAATTCCAGTCATTTTCATGTTGCCTGACTCTCAGTTTAGTTAAATTTCTTTCTAATCTGGGATTCAGGGAGTCTGCTGTTTTTCCTGTAGCAAGTTGGAGTACTCAAGAATTTCTGTATGGACACTTCTCTTTCCATGGTTCATATAATGTTTAGAACTGGATTATATGTGAAAGTTTCATAACCTCTCAATCTCCAAGATTTGACCCTGGAAAAGCCTTGGATTCAAGGCCTTGGCCTCCTCACTTTAATGCTGGAAGAGTGTAGCAACAACTTTAGTTCTACTATTGTACAGCTCTCTGAAGTCTCATTCTCTACCAACTGGTTGCAGATATACCATTTTGGAAAGGAAAGAGCTCTAAAGAGACTCATTCTGTAGATCATGTTATAAACCCTCACTTCAAGTACTCCAGCCTATGGTCTTTTGAAACCTAGGCTTCTTATTTTTTCTCATCAAAGTCTAACATTTTGTAAATAAAATCTCTGTTTTCAGGATTATAACACATTTCAAAATCTACTTTGCAGTTTAGGTAACATAGCATTTTCAGGCTATACATAACCTCATGCTCAGGAAGGAAATTTTAAAAGTTAAGTCTGCTGCCTAAACAGTAGGCATGGAAGAGAAAAGATGGACTCTGTAGCATTTTAACATTTCATTCATACAAAGAGAAAAGAAGGAAAACATGTAAAACTATTTACAGTGGTTATCTGTGTCTATGTTCTGTTTTTCTTTTTAGGTTTTCTACAATATATATGTTATTGTCTAATCTGTTGAAATTATTATCAAAGAATTATTTTTATGGCTGTAGTCCTCTTATTCCTTCTGATATTATAATAAATGCATTAGAAAAACATCTGACCTTTACTAGAGGACATTTTTAATTCCTACCTGAATCAATGAAATTTGTGTCTTTCCCAATCCAGAATAAAGTCTTCACATTTTGCTCAATAGTAGCACAATAGTGGTATGTACTAAAAATTGTACTACTAATGCTACAGAATAATTTACACAATTTACAGTATCTGTTTGTCTTTGGTTCTGGATTATACCTGATGTACTTCTTACTGGGAACTTAATTTCCAGCTAAGAGTCTGGCCTGTTGGTCCTGTACTTTTACAATTTTCACATTCTTGTTTTTTTGTTTTCCTCAGAATCAAGTAGAACAGCCAATGTTTCTGTAATTCTTATTATTTGATGGCTGTGCAGGCAAGATCCACCATGAAAAGAAGATATAGGCTGTTAAAATTCTTACTCCCTAGTTCAACAGAGCCTAAACATAAAAACATTCAGAAAGAAATTCAATGCCTTTTTCTTTGAAGTATGTTTTTGTTTCTCTTAAAATACTCTATTTCCCCAGGTCCCTAGGGTCTCTTGGGCAATACCCAAGAGAAAATTTTTAAGCAACCAGTGTGATTCTTATTTGTTGAGTTCTGTTGGAGTTTTCCTCTTTAAATTCAAGGTGGCTGAGAACAACTTTCTTCAAGACAACAGGGAATTTGCTTTATTTGAAAAGAGAATATCGGATTTTAGTGTATGATTTTGATGAAAAAACCAAAGTAAGGAAACTCTAATATGTACTGAAAATAGTATGTTCAGATCTGCTGCGCTGTATCAGAATGATATTTGTTTCTACTGAGGTTGGCTGTTTTATTTTCCTTCTCTAACATAATATAGTTAGAGAAAATCAGGTAAGTAAACTGAAAAGTTTTCTAATTATTGAGTGAAAATTGTGCTATAAAGTTTTAAGTGGGACATACTAGATAGGACATTTGTATAAACATTGGTCCATCTGTCAGATTACAGATAGATACTGTTTACCAAAAAAAAAAATCCTTTTGAAGATATTTACTTTGTCTTATTTCAATTTCTTTTAAAATGTTATTTTTGGCTATAAGCTCAGCACACTGGAAAATTGAGCCAAGAGGATTGCAAGTTTGAGCCCACTCAATTTGGACAATTTAGCAAGTTAGCAAGAATATTGCAAAATTAAATAAATAAAACAGACAAATAAATAAATACTTAAAAGGACTGAGACCTGTAGCTCAGTGTGAAGGCCTTGGATTCAATCCCCAGTCCTACAAAAAAAAAAATTATTGTTAAAGAAGCCTTAGTGAATAAAAAGATTTCTAGAATGGCAGTGATTATTCTTCAGATGAAAGTATTCCACCCTTTTCATTATAATTTTTTAAAAGCAGAAAAGTGATATTTGGATCTGTTATGTGAAAGCTGTTTTCTGATAACTGCCAAAACTGTCTATGTTACACAGGCTGCTATTCTTCCTTTTAAAAAGTGAACAATAAAACTTTGTTTTCCTTCCAGTCCATGTTTTTTACAGCTGAGTCACATTTTTTATTTAAAAGACACCTGCCTCCCCCTTCATACATCTCTGAAGCAAACATTGGGGAATAAGAAAGTCCAATCCTAAATTATATCTGCTCGCAAGTCATTCGATGCAGTGGATTCCGTGGATTCCATTTCAGTCACTGTCTCAGCCATATTCCTTCGTGAGGGACAGAAAAATCTTCCTCTCAGGAGCTGAGCATGCACCCAGGAAGACTAAGCTTCAGTTTACATCTCTCCAGTGTAAGATTATTGGTAGTATTCTGAGTCCTAGTGTTTGACATTAACTCTCAGAGGATCCTCTGTGTTCCCAATAGTGTTGATGGGCAGTATTTTAACTTCCCTGAGCTCCAAATTTCAGACATCAAAGTTCATTGCAGAAGAGGACTTTACACAACCACAAATAGATAAAATCTCTGCATGACTTTTGGAAGTGACAGTGTACTGTGAGCTTTTCAGGGAAAAAATAATTTCATAGAGATCTCTAGAAAGAAGGGACAGGAAACAGCTCTTGGCATGTGGTCATTTCCTAAAGAAAAAGGAAATGGTGGTTGTTTGGGGAGGTGATTGCTTCTATAATCAGTTAGAGTTGATTTCTTGAGTTTTTCATTGTTCTGATTCTCAGCCTAACTCAAATGTGTTACATATTAGTCACAATATAAATTGACTTTTCAAGAAGATATAGTTTTGGAGATCTATTGTTGGCATATAAACTGACATCCTATCTTCCATTTAAAGACTGTAAAGGCTTCTTTTCTAAGAAAATACCTAATTAGAGAAATTGCACAACATACCTAAAATGTCAACTCAGTATGCTTCTTTCCCATAAGTGGAATATTTTGATTGCTATAGATATCCTACCACCAGCCCTATTCCTCTGAACTATTCCTGCACCCACCTCTGTGCTCCGAGATACTTCCTAATCAGTGCACTGAGCAGCTCGCTAGAATGTAACGGAGTTTAAAACCTCATGCCTTTTTTAGGCATCTGGGTCATGCTCTAAATTCAGAGGGTTATCATATCAAGGACTGTCTATGAAACTTCTTCCTCATCTTTTTGACTTTCAAATGCTCACTGTCAATGTAGAAAGTTAGTTGAACTGAATAACTACAAATGGGAGGAGTTTTTGCCAGATTATATTCAGGGTGGGAAAGCAGGGAAGCAAATGTCTTAAAGAACGAGCAGTGTAGTTACATTCAATAATATGTATGTGTGTGGATACACGTATAGATCAGGAAAGTGATTTTGCAAATTTTAATGAATAATTCTGAGGATTAGGAAACTTTTGCTTAACACATTAACTTTAATGTAATTAGCTGTTCGATATCTGTAATTCAACAGTGAATTATCCTGCATTAGGTCAATAGTAGAATTTCTTTTAAATATCTATAATAGAACAACAGTCAACAAATCAGAACACTAAGAGAGGAATTTAAGAGTCTCCAGAATATATAGGGCTATCATTTAATTGTTCTCTTGCAATAGAATAAACTCATCACTATTGGTATGTGAATTTTTCGTCCACAGAAAATGAGTGTTTAAAGTTTTCAAACTTTTGAATAATATAAGCAAGAAGAATAAGCAGGATTTATTATTCAATTCCTCTGCTTATTTTATCAACAGACAGTTAAATTCAAATAATTATAGAACAACTACTTTTAACCAAAATTTAGTGTAGCACATAGCAGAGAAAAACAATCCTATTTTCTTCTTCTTTCTCTTCATAAATTTGTAGCATAAGTAACTAAAAAAGAAAATTGAAGTAGGATTAGACTGGAATTGATACACCTTAACCTTCCACAACTATAGTTAATGTAACAGTCATACTTCTATGCTAAAATTTTAAGCATGTGATTCTTTTTATATAATCTAATTCAGTAAAATATTGTAAAATATAAAAATATGATAGCAACCAATGATCTGTACTTGAGGAGAAGGCTGAAACAGATACCAGAGAAAAGATCAATTTATTCTTCATCTGATTGATTAATCAATTGATATAGATGAATGACTAGGTTCTCAAAAAAGGCAAAGATTTTCCATATAACTAGACATTATTTAAGCAGTTTTACTTATACTTCTTGTAAAAACTAAACAAAAGATAATATAGATATTATATATTAAGCTCAAAATGTATAATTAAAACTTAAAAAAATAAATTTTACTGTGTACACTTAAAGTATATAACCTAATATTATAAGATGCAAGTACAGTAAAATGGTCAACATTAAGAAACAAATTAACGTACACATCCTCTCACAAGTTCTGCTCCCTGTGGTAAAAGCAGCAATAGTTCTGAGTTTAGTACAGCACTGTTAGCCTATACCTCCTGTTGTTCCTTAAATTTTTGGACTTGTTCATCCATATTTGCTACTTTGTATCCTTTTGCCTATTTCTCACTTCCTTACCCCACACGCTTCGCCACTCTGCTATTAGTAAACACTTTTGTTCTCTATTTCTAAAATTTGAGATCATGCCCATTTTTATTTTTGTGCCTCTGGCTTATTTCATTTTATAATGTCCTGCAGGCCACCTGTGTTTTAGCAAAGGTAAGGTCTCTTTTTTTAAGGCTTAATACTATTGTGTTGCACATCTACAGCATGCATTCTTTATCCATTCATTCATTGATGGACATTGAGATTATTTCTATATCTTGGCTACAGTGAATAGTTTTTCAATGAACACAGGAGTGCAGATATCATCATACGATGATGCTTTAATTTGAGGGAGCATATGTTCAGTATTGGGGCTGCTTAGTTCTGTGGTAGCTCTGTTTTTAATTTCTTTTGAAATCTCAACATTGTTTCCTAAAATGGCTGTAACCAATCCACCAATCTACCAACAGTCAATAATTGTTCTCTATTTCTACACCTAAGCTAATACTTCTTATATCTTGTCGTTCTCATTATAGCTTTCCAAATAGATACATGTATTACAATAGAGGAACAAATTCAATATAAAACATATTTATGATTATATTATGGGTTTCTTAGGTAGGCCTACAAGGTTAGAGGTGGAAGAGTCATCTCGGCTGTCTGCCAGATCAGCGGTGAAGCAATACAGCCTGGTAGGGTACAAATGAAGAGCAGGATGAGCCAGCAGCAACTGAAAATTGAAGGCCTGGACGCTTCCTGCAGAACCATCAATGTGATTCCCAAAAAGGGGAACATTTCCTTCTTTGTTCCCTATTTATCCTGCCCAAACCATAACTCTCTTGGTTGGTACTACATACTGGGACTTGGTCTTTCCCCAATCTTGTTTGTTGGCCTACATAACTGTCATCCTAGACATGCTTCAAATGGCTAGGTAGTTCTTATTGAAGTCAAGTTGACATATCACAATTAATAATCATAATGTGGTACTTTATGGTCTTGATTTGCATTTCCCTAATTAGTAGTGATTTTGATCATTTTTTTCATGTACCTGTTGGGGATTTTGATTGCACAAAAAAAGAAGAGAAAAAGCAATCTTAAAATTTGATATCTAACTCTAATTTCTCACAGTCTTTAATACTTTCAACTGTTGTTTCTGCTAATCACAGAGCTTCCTTCAGGGATAAAAGCAGCCTTCAGGTGAAGCAAAGATATATTTTACATAGTTCCTCACTATTATTGGCAGTGATAACCATTTCACTTTTCTGTTTTATCTGCGTAGGTATATCCAACTTCTGGTGTCTTACTCTCAAAATTGAGCTCTTTCAACTCTAACCTTTTTTCTTCTTTCCTAAGCTACATGATCTCATTTTTTATGAATTTTATCTTAATTTTACTTGAGTTTCACTATATATAAAGACTATTCAGAACTAGCAAAAACAGCAAAATTTATTCTCACATGGTGTGGTCCAACATACAGTAAATGTTTAATTTTTTTAATTATGATGATAAAAGACACATTGCCATTAATCTACAAAACACTCCCCTGCACTTGAAATACACTTATTCCATCACTCTTGTCATTTTCCGAAACAATCTTGGAAGTTCCCTTTCACTTCTTTTATTTTGCTATCATGAATGAATGTCTTGGTGCCCTAAATCAATTCCAAATGTTTACCTCTTGTAGTCATTTCAACTTTTGGGAAGAGTCAGAAGTCATATGGTGCCATTTCCAGTGAATAAGATGGATGAGGCCACACCACAATTAGGAGCCTGCCTTTCTTTTTGATGGCACTTGGCAGCAGCCTTCATTCACTGTTTTTGATCGCACCTCATAAAGATACACATGAAAGAGAACTGCTTTCCAGAACTACATCAGAAAGTGGCAAGAATGATAGAATAAGTATGTTTAAGGAAAGAGGAGTATTTTGAGAGAGAATAATGGAAATCTGTCTTTTAATAGAATGATTTTTAAAACATTCACTTGTATTTTGATCACACCTCACATATACATTAGGGCCTTAGAGTGAGCAATTCTACTTATCAGCACATGAACCTTTTGTTTTACCGGGTAATATTAAGGGTTAAGAATGTAGTCGAGTGGCAGAGCATTTTCCTAATAAGCGCATGAGCCTGGGTTCAGTTGATCCCTCAAACCAAAAACCATTTAGGCTAAGCATGGATCTGAAGTTGAATATTAAATTTATGTATATAGAAAATATATTTTTGTATGCACATACATGCAGTTATGCACACACATGTGTAACCTCACATAGATCATACTACATTGCAGAATGCTTTTTATAACATCATCTAATTCTATTTTTGTAATGTGTGCATTATAAATGAAAATCTAATCAAGAAGAACTTTAAATTATTAAGTTATCCATTAATATCCTTCCCAAAAAGTGATTGATACTTTCAATTGTGAAACATCAGTGTGCACCTCTGTAGGATGCTTATTCCCTTCTAAAGAAGTCTTTCTCCATATTCTGAAAATGATTAATTGAATTAGTGCAGTTAATAAAATGAAATTTGAATGACTAAAAACCAAGCAGGTATTTTCAACAAGGTTTTATTGCAAGCACAAGAAATAAATATACTAATATCACCTTTTGCACATGCTTTCCTTTGCAAAATAATTCAAAGCCATAATTAAATCTTTGAAATTCCACAAGATTCTTATTTTATAACTTAGTGCTTTAATAGCATAAACCATTAAGCTTATTAATCATGAACATATAAACAAAATGGTTTCTATAAAATAATTTGTCATAGTCTGTATAATGGTAGATACATTGAGAAGTTTAACTAAGTGACTCAGCAGGGGTTCAGAGTCCTCATTGTGTAAACATCCTGAGACCGTGCAGAAGAGGGCACTGAGATAATGTGAGTGCTACACCTACCCTTTTATGTGGAGGAGGTTGCTTTCTCACCATATAAGAGAAAAAAAAAAAAAGGCTTGTTCTCTCCCCTTTTGCTTTTGTTGCTTTGGTTCTTTTCTGCTGCCTTAAACTCTTGCCCCTGTGCTATGCCACCCTGCCTTGGAGTCAGCTGATTATGGACTCAAATCTCTACAAATGGTAAGCTAAATAAACCTTTCCTTCTTTAACTTTGGGTGTCTGGTATCTTGTCCCAGCAACAAGAGAAAAATAACACAGAATTTGGTACAGGAGAAGTGGGATCATGGCTGTGACTGTACCTGATCATATGGCTCAACAGCCTTTGGGAATAGCTTGTGGGAAGAGTTTGGAAAGGTCAGGAGATGTTTCCTGAAAGAGTAGAACTGTAACACCTTAGCCTGGTTTTTTATTTCTTTTTCTCTTTCTTAAAAAAAAAAAGAAGAACAAAGGTAAAAATTTTCAAGATGAGATTGTAAGACAGTAACAATGGTTAGTACATTGAGTATTTTAATTTTCAAAGGAACTTCTCTTATTATTACCTATAAGCATGAAAAGTTGTGTGCTGCATGAGAGATTCTGGTCAGAATTTAGAAGACCAGAAGATTGATTCAAATTCTGCCAGTAAAGACCAGGCTTGGGAGGTTTCTGCTGGGAAGAAGAACTACACTGGCTGTTGGACCCCAGACAATGTGTGCTATTACTTGGCAGAAAGTTTGTGTGCATTTTTCTCATGACCAGAGACTTTGCCTGAGACTAAGAACAGCAGACTAATTGATCTGACAAGAGAAATTTCAAGGTGATCTAATGGTGAGGCAGCAGCATGGGTACAGTTGGGGGGGTGTTAGTCAGATTTATATTAAGAATCAAGAGCAAAGAGCCCAGCAGGATGATTCAAAATGTTATAAGCTTGGCCAGAAAACAAGATCCAGTAAAGCTGAGGATATCTCAATTGCTAAGAAGCAACAGCAAAATATAAAAGATAGCCTGAGAAGCAGAAAGTCTCTACTGTCTAGCTATTGGCAGATGGCAGCAGACCTTGGAATCATTCACATGGCACTGGTTTTAGGTGCATATAGAATGCAAGAGTTATGGGGTTAAAATGACTTCCACCTGGGAGGCTAGGTGGCATTCTCCTGAGGGAGTAGCGAGAGAAATTGTGAGTGTGAAGCTGAAGGTGCAATTTGAAAAAGTCAGGAACCTGGACTGACTAAGGAAAGATGCAAAGAGGGAGCAAAGTACACCTAAGAGAAAAGCTGTGTGATCTATAATCACTGGAAGTGCCATAGGGTTAGAGTCACTCAAGCCTTTGGAGCTTAAAATTTACCACAGATTGCTTTAGATGGTGGACGTGAAATTACAAGATGTAATGTTTGACTTGCTGGATTTTGAATTTTGGTCCCAATTCTTTGTATCCCCCTGTTTATAACTTGGAATGAAAATATTTATCTTGTACCATTGAATGTTGGAAGTGTCTAACTTTGTTTTCATTTGTACAGGAGTTTGCAGCTAAGAGTTTGCCTTAGCTGCAAGAGGAAACTTGTGACTTGAACTTTTCAGCAATGCTGAAACTATTAGGACTTTGACAACGCTTAGAAATGAACTAAATGCCTTTTGCATAAAGGGATGTGCATGAGTATTTAGGGGCCCAGGGAAAGAATGTTATGGTTCTAATGCAATATACTATTGAAAAACTTAATACTGATTCTGAAGAATTGTTAAATCTGTATTATAATGCTCAAGTTATGAAATGATAAGAATAAGCATGTCTTTTTGTCTGGAAACCTGTTTAAAGAAATGTGTCTGGTTGCTAAGTGGACAAGGGGTAGATTGTAATGGTTGATGCGTTATGTCAACTTGAGAAGTTACTGAGCTTAAGTAAGCAACTCAGCAGTGGGCCAGGGTCTTCACTTTGTAAACATCCTGAGCCTGGGCAAGAAGAGGGCACAGAGATGGTGTGGGTGTTAAGGACCCCCCACAGGGCAGAGAGCCTGCATACCACATAAATGAGGAAAAGAGACTTTCTCCTCTCCCATTTTTTTCTCTTGTTGCTTTTGCTGTCTTCTGTCACCTTGAACTGTCCTCTCTGCCATGCCATCCTGCCTTGGAGCCAGCCAACTGAAGTCTGAAACTTTTGTGAACCATGGACTAAGTGAATCTTTCCTTCTTTGAATTTGGGTGCCAGGTATTTTTGTCCCAGCAATGAGAAAAAAAGTAATCAAGACAGTCTGGAATTTTGAATTTTAAAGATAAAATGTGTAAATTTACTAAACACTCTCGAAATGGCCCAGTGGTAGCATATCAGAGCTTGCCTGTCATTTGTCATCCCAATTATATGCTGCACAGGCAGCTTTGCCATTGAACATTTCTGCAGAAGCACATTTAATGTCTTATAATTATAGCTTCATCCTATGCACACAATTTTCCAAGTTCTGTAATTGTTTTTAAAAAAGGTTCTGCTTCTTCAAAAACTGACATTTCCTAGGTCAGTTTGCAACAGATTAAAACTTGGTTCTAACTGAGTGCATTTGTTGAAATTTGTATTTAAAAGTAATCAAGATATGATCCCAAAAACATTGGGCCATATTGACTCTGTCGTATTATAAATGGAATGCAGCTCATGTCGTGGTTGCTTTTGGATAATTTGTGCAATTATCTGTGAAGAGTGACTGGGCAACATCTATGAGTAACTTTTTTGTCTTTTCATTTACATACAGCTCATAATAGACTTGAGTTTGTTATCTAAAGATTTACATTGATAATTTACACATCAGTGCAATCAAAAGTGGCTCATCACTTGTTTTTTAGCAATTCTTCATTCTAGAAATTTAATAATTGAGTACATTCATAACATGAGATCTACTGAATATAGAAAATCCCATCATCTCTATGGTGGAAGAGCTGAAGATCATTTAATAATATGAGTATTTAAGATAATAATAATTAACAAAAGTTAGACTAGAATTTATAGCAAGATACAGTAATTTTTAAAATCTATGCTGTATTTAACCTTCAAAAATATTTTGGTTTATATAACTGAACTTTTGCAATGTTCTGGTCTTCACTGCTCATATTCTAAAATCTTACATTTCTCTTCTTCCCCACTGAGATCTGCCCTGTCATGTTTTTAGTCAGAGGTAATTTTCTATGGAGACAATGAAAGCTCTTAAAATGAGGTGTTTTATTATTTATGATCCATAGATTTGTATCAGAGGCAATGTTCAGTGTGGCAATTGACACCCCACATTAGGATGGCTCAGATTACCCTGAGATATCAGTGCTCTCCAAAAAAGCTGGCTTAAATCATTCTGGAAGCATCCACAGTAAATATTTCACTATTGATCTAACTGTGATTAAAGAGATTGTTATTACTGAACTGAGTAGTCAACTGTCTCAAAGTTTGAACTCAATCCAAAATAATGAGGTGCCCTTGATTGCCTGTGACTAACTTCATGTTTAGGAATGGTTTTTAAATTACTGGTGAACAAACATACTTTTGGAGACAATGATATAGGCAAATTTTCTTCTTTTTCATGATGACATTTTCAGTTTTAATGGAATGAACATTGTTAAACATTAATTGATAATCTCTGCAAGCCCTGTAAGCATTTTCTGATCAGTTACCTGGAGCCGTGCCTTCAAAAATGTTACACCAGACAGATTTCCTGAGTTACCTATAGAGACACAGAAGTCACCAAACAGAATTATTCGAGGGTAGAGAGCTGGAGACTCAACAATGCCACAGAGGCTGTAATGGAACACAGCTTTCATCTCAACCACAAGCACTCTTGTGTGAAATCTTAAAGCTATGTGAAACTTGACTATTTTAGCTCACCAGGTTTAAGACAAACTTTATTTTTATCACATATGAGAACTTTATCATGTATTTAGAGTTCTAATGAATTTAAAACTTCAAAATGAAATCTAGCAACCTTAGTAATGTTTTTGGGGAATATCCATAAACTTTAATACAATTTAGCCTTGCAGGCTTTCATCAGATACTTTGTGTTACTGTCTATTGACTTATTATCACAAACTGATAATACATTTTTATAACAGTGATAGTCCTCACGTGAGTTTTCCTAAATCTTATATATTCAATACTAATGTCTACTAAGGACAGGTCAGTTAACAAAAGATGTCTTTCATTTATAATGAGAAAGAAATATTTCTTTTCATTTAGTGTAAAACAAAGGTGGTCATTTTGAGGAGGATGTGCATAAAACTAAAATTTCCACTGTTTAATTTTTATCTTGCTTCTGGTGACACTTCAGTAAACAGGAGTTTTGTTCTCAGCTATCTGGACAATCATTTGGTGCAATTATACAAGTTCAGTGTCATGTCAGGAAGTGCAGAGAAAATTCAGAGCAAAATTATCCTGTAAAAAAGTTTGTATACTTTTAAAGGCAGAAGCAATTACCACCCTGAACACACTCTCCGTGACTATTGAGGTGAATGCAATCTTGATCAGTGTGTTGACAGATTGAATTCATTATACACTAACCTTCTGAGAAAGTGGTCATAGGATTCTCTGGTCAATCACTGTGCTAGGAAACTATTTGGGTTTCTTATGTAGATAGCTACCCAGCATTGACCCTAAAACAAATTGCCCCTTCTTCCAGAAGGAAAACTGCCCTGAAATAGATTGCCCATTTATTCACCCACTCTGATGCACGTTGATTGAAAATTCCAGGGCATGACTTTTCTTGGAGCTGTCCTCTATCTTAATTTTAGCTGTCCAGAAAAAGACAGGGCATCCAAGGTTTCCCATCCCTCGTCTTCAGTCCCAGAGAAACTGCTGTCATTGTGTTACTTTCTACAGGCCCGGCAGGTATGAGGCATCCACTGAGGTGGACATTAAAACAGCCACATGGGTCAGCAGGCAGATGGAGGAAAAAAAAAAGAAAGACTGAGAATAGAGAAATAGTGCAGGCTTTTTAAAAAGATAGCACACCACGGGGTCACACATGTGCTACTGGATGATCTGACACTGCAATACCGACAGCTGTTAGAATTTTAAAAGCAAGATGTTTTAGTAAACGTCTTTTGGCTAGTTCAGAGCATGTAGATAATTTTATTAGGTGCTCTGACCTATTATTTAAGAGTCGTAATGAAAACATTCTTTGGAGACATGACAAAAGTGTGTTCATTTTATAATAAACCGGTCTCACTTTTCTAAGAATAGTTTAGCAGAATTGTCAGTTCCTTGCTGAATCACTTAAATGAAACTAACAAATCAGAATGAGAAGAAAAAATAAAACAGAGAGATGATTTTGGAGGTATAAATTCTTGAGAGACACTCAGAGTCTATCAACTCTGAGAAAAAATAACCCTAAGAAGTTTCAGAAAGTACAATTCTTCTGGCAACTGTCAGATTGGTAGTTAGACCACCAACCCTTCGAAGTGGGATTTAACATTATCTGTCAATACCAAAATTGGAAATCTAACTTCAAGTGCCCAGTTCTTTTCCAAAAACTAAGGTGTCTATCTGAAGATTATTGTGCTTTTAGAAATACATCTGTAACTTCGATGAAAGCAAAATTTTTATAAATAAGGTCCTTCTTTCACTTTCTACCATTTGGCCAATAGATGGGTTCCTAGTAATCTCTTGGACCTGGGTGACTGTGGGGTTACTTTTATCTGTAGGTAGAGAACCAACCAACCAGCATCCGGTATCTGAAGCCCAAGAGAGCTGACAGCTAACATAACTCAAATTGCTGTATTTTCACTACTTCAAGGGGAAGCATTGAAACCAAAAGTATCACATTGAAAATCCTCAGGAGGTGGCACTTACAGAAGAAGATAAATGGTGCCACTGAGATTGCACAGAGTAAAACCCATAAGGCTAACATTTGCCACCTGAAGGCATTTTAAAAGCACAATTTTTCCCCCTCAGGAAGAGAATGTATTAAGTTACTATCACCCATCAACTCTTGTCATTATACCAGTTAGAGTTCAGCCAGAGACACACAATTCACAGGAGATCACTAGTAAGAGATCTGGTGCCAGGAATTTTCCTACAAGCTTGTGAGGCCCAGGTAGGCATGTCTGCAAGCCATCAAGTGGAGCACGCTGAAAATGCTCAGGTGTAAGCTCAATCTGCTTCTCACAGTTAGAATGTCTGCCTCAGAGAAGCCTCAGTTCTGCTCCTAAGCCCACCCACCTGATTGAATCAGTCCCATTAAGGCTACCTATGATTATCTCCCTTATTAAAAATGAGCTGATTATAGGCTTTAATCACACAAATGCCACAATATCTTAATGGTTAAATGCCTGTACACTGCACTGTAGCTTAACCTGACACAAAACAAACTGCCAAAGACCCCTATGAAAAGTGAAAAAAAAAAGGTTTATTATTTTCATTTTGTATTAATAATAAAGAACAAAGTTAATACACAGGAGAGAAAATGCAGCCATACCCTACGGAGCTGTCCTCTCTCTTAAGTTCAGCTAGTATGCTAGGTTGCAATCTGTAAGTAGAAAACAGATACACAAAAGAAATGAGAGTGGAACTAAAAAGATTCAGAATCTAAAGTGGGTTATTTGCAAGAGGAAAACAATATTTTAGTCGTATTAATAAGTGTATTTTTGTCTCCTGTGACTTTCATTTCTTCTAGTTCTATTTTATTCCTTGGCCTTCCCTACATTCAAACAAAACCTCGAGATGTCCATTGCTTGGAGGAAAGACTGAAAATCCCAGGCCCATGAATATGAAAAGGTTTTAATGAGAAGTTCAGAAGAGAAAAATCCACCAGAGAAAATTTCCTGATCCTACAAATTCTAAAATTAATCAAAATTTCTTTTGTGGATACTGAAATAAAAGAATGACAAAAGAAAGTAAATCTGTGGGTTAGGATCTTGACAGCACCATGGCCAACACCCCAATCTGGTTTATTGAATTCTCCCTCAGGAAAGAGAAAAGTGAAAAATACTTCACAGAACCTAAAAGTAAGATGTTTCCCATTCATCAGATCTATCTACACATCTGTGTAGATGTGTGAAAGAGGAAATGGAATGTTTCTCCATCTTATGTGGGAAAGATCTAAACTGATATCTGAATAAGAGAACCGAAGCCACCACTGAGACCACTGAGACCACCCATGGTCATGGAAGATTTATAGATGATACATTCACCAGTTCATTCTACAGCTTAATAAATATGTTCTCATTAGGTGCCCTAACCACTTCATTTGGCATTTGCATTTGTCTAGTTTAAACTTCACAAAATGACTATATTATGGAATGGCAATAAAAGTCAAGTCACATCACAGGTTTATTCCAGAGGAAGAGCATCTATAGGAGGCCTCAGATTGTATGTGATGTCAATAAGATGCAGAACTCTGAGTCATAAAGGCCTGACAACACGTAGGCCTTGGAGTTTGAACTATAATTTGATGACATGTTGCTGCCATTCCTCACCTGTTCATCTTCTAGCTGATGCCCTGACTTATCTTAATAAGAACTATTATATTCTGGTCCAAGTTTGCATCACTGGGAACTCATAACTGAGGAACACCAACCTCGAAACTCTCAGCTCCTCAGCATTAATGGCAAATTTGGATTGCCCATGGGGTTGCAGCTGATGTGTAACTTTTGCCTCACTCAAGCATATTGTTAGTCCATAGCCTTGAGTGCAGAAATAATTGACAACTTGCTCCATCTTCTTCTGTATAAGACTGCAGGGCATAGTCATCCACGTTAAACAACTGCTAGGTGACTGCTTCAAATATTGCAGGCTTCTACTGAGTCATGCTCAAAGGCAAGAACTTTCTGGAGAAGGCAAAGGAAATCTCTATACCAGTTTTCAACTTTCTGGTTACATCACTGATCAGGACTAAGAAAAAAGAATGAATATTCTAAAAGCAACAGGCAAACCTATGTAAATCCACAGGACAGAGACAAAAGATACAGGGGAGCTATGCACATAACACTTTCCTAACACTGAACAGTTTTATAGTTGTAGTAGTAGATGTGTTTTTTAATGAGTTGCTATATAAAAATAACCAAATGATAGGCAGAAAGTTGGCTTTTCCTGTTTGGATAATTTAATTTAAGTAAGTCACTTTTCAATTTTTGTCAAAATTGTAGAACTGTCATAGATATAGCTTTTTTTCATGTTATGAATCACTCCGCTAGTCATCTATTGCTATATAATAAGCCATCCAGCAATTATTGCTTTAAACAGTGTATGTACTAGCCCTCACATTCCTGAGAGTTGATGGGCTTGGCTAGGTGAATCCCCCTCAGCATCTTCCTTTTCGATATGGTCAGATAATGTCAAAAGCTGATGTCATCTGGAGATACTTCCACTCTCATCTCTACACTTAGGTTCAGAGGATGACACATTTGGAAATCAGCAGGCACCTCTCACTATTTATCCTGAGCCCATGCATGTGGATAGCTTGGGCTTCCTTATACATCCAATGTCCAAGTAGCCAAACTTGTCATCTGGTAGCTGATAGGAAGATGAAAAGTACTCTAAGAGAAAGAAAGATGAAGCTGGAAATCTCTTAAATCCTACATCTAAAAACAGAAACAATTTCATGAATGCAGTGCCATTCTGGTTAAAATAGTCAAAGACTGTTTTTTTTTTATCCCCTCCCCCCAGAAAGAGTTCTCCATATTTTGATAAAAAAGGAAGGTCCTAAAAAGTGTCATTTTAACCCAGTGCAGCTAATAATGACAGTGAGCTTTTTCAATTGGTAGATTTTGTAATTAAAGAATCTCTAAGAATTACCATGACTTCAGAGTTACATGTACAAATATTGCATATTTGACCTGGACATGTTTAGAACATTGTAGGCTATGAAAAGCTGAATTCCTTTTGACACAGTTCACTGGCAAGGTCATCTATGATCCACAAAAAAGAGTGCAGAACCAAGCAAACATCATTGTGCGTGTATTATGATCATGAATATAATCCGTTGCATTACTTAAACTAGATCTTTATATTAAGTATTATAAATTCAAGTTCAATGGATTTCACAACACAGAATATGTTAAACCAGTCTTTTTCTCTGAATAGTAGTAAAAAAATGTGCATTTTTATATGATATGGTTTTCCAAGTCATGCTTACATCAATTATATAAGGAGATCTTAAAACATAAAAGTTATATTAATTAGGATACATTTTGCTGGGGCCGGGGATATAGCTCAGCAACACAGTGACTGCCTGGCAAGTATGAGATCTTGAGTTTGATCCCTGGTACCAAAAAAAAAAAAAAAATACATTTTGCTGCAAATAACACAAATGTCAGCAGTTTAAATATAGACATATAATTTTTTTACAATCACAACTTTGAAAATAGGTAGTTCCACAGTGGTAGCAATGATATTATTACTGCCACTGGATATATTCTTTATTATTTATTTATTTATTTATTTATTTATTTTGCCTTTTGAGACAGGGTATCTGTGGTTCAGGCTGGCCTTGGGCTCATTTTGTTGCCCAGGTGGGTCTCAAGCTTGCAGCGATCAGACTGCCTCACCCTCCCAAGTGCTGGGATTACAGGAGGACACCACCACACCCAGCTTCCTGGGACTGGATTTTTAAAACTCTTGCTTAATCCTTCCAACATGCTGGTTTCCCTTAGCTTTCTCACTTGATAATTGCAAAATGACTTTCACCTTACCAAACATCCTTATTCTGTATCTCACATCAGAAAAATAAACAAACAAATAAATAAATAAATAGGCAAAAGAACACTTTTCTCTATCAGGGAAGATAAATCTTCCACAAAGCCTCTGGTACTCACATTCTACAAAACTAGGACATATGTCTACCCTAGTGCATGACAGTTCTGTTTTTACTCAATTGAAGAGGATACTGCTTCATATGATATCTGTGATACCAATGAGAAATGAAAAATTGCTTCCAAAGACAATGAGATGAATCCATAAAATGAGTTTTCAGTACATTTGTATGAAAAACTACATTGTTTTTTCAGTTTTCAGTGAGGACTGTAGTCATCTACATAAATCCCTAAATTGTTTAGCATTACCTATGTTAGTGCTGTCTCTGAGTGTCCCCTCTTAACTTTACCACTGTAAAAGTTGCCAACTTTACTGGAGGCATTTGACAGACTCCCACAATCTATTTATGTATATTTTTGAAACAGCTTTAGTTTTTTTGCTCCACATCTGCTAGGAGCTAGCAAATAGAGCTGATCTAGCAATACAAATATTGTGATACTTTGGACTGGCAAACTTTTGTCCTCCATACTTAAGAATACCTTTGCTATTGCCTCTTCTCCCTAAAATATGAGATTGAGATTAAAGTTCCTGGATCAGATACAGCCTCCAAGAGAGAGCCCAAAAATTTGTAATCACCACTTGTAAACCTAATACACTACCTAAATTATAAAGTCATATGATGTCAGTCTAGTGCCAATCTTCACTTCTTGAGTTAGATTCCATGAGATAACAGCGGCAAACGTTAAAACTAAAGGAAAGACCTGGGCTGCTTTGAAACAATGATATATTCAGTAAATTGGAAGTATAACTGATAAATGTGCCTGAACCACAATTCCCAGCTCGTGCTTTTTCAGTAAGACTCTCACTAATAACGAGATTCTGAAGTTTTTCTAACTTGCTTAAATGTTCAAGGGAGATTTCAAGCCCTTTGCTCTTGTGGGTTTGCTGAAAAATATTTACTATTCTCACTCCCAGTAAGTGATGTATTAGGAGACTTGATGTCTCCATCCTTCTCTCTTGACTTGACTTAGAATAGTGGAAAAGCATGGAGTTCCCTGTCCATTCATGCCTTCTCACTCAACACTCAACTAACAAGGTAGGAACAACTGTGTTCCAGAGATCTGACTCAACATCTCCCCCCTCATGGAATGCATAATCAATCTGAAGAATGAAAAGAATACCTTGAAGGAAATAGCTATCATATTTTTGAAACAAATTTATCAAAAGAGTTAATGTAGAAGTTTGAGAAGGTTAAGATAATGTTTGAGTAGAAAATATCAAGATACAAGACAAAAGGTTTTAATGTGTTACTTTTGTTCTTTTACGTATTATAAGGAAAATTAAATCTAGAATGTACTTTTAAAACTCCAATTCTTCAGTATTGGAGATGAAAATGTTAATAAGGTGCTTCAATTAAAAAAATAATTAAAGACTGGGGCTATATTTTAGGAACGCCTGGGTCACATGGGCTCATTTTAAATAAGTGACAGATAAAGTGATAAAAAATGTAGATCTATTTTAATAAAAATTTTAGAATGAATTTGAACCAAATAAAATTGATTTTGCATATTAGAATACAATTTTAAATTGCTAAAACTAGATTATACACAATACCAAAAATGTGATAAATATTCCTTTAAAAATTGATTAGGTTGTGAGAGTAGGCAACTTTCACATTAAAGGATTAAACTCTTTAAACTGTAGTTTCTTTTTTTTCCTCCCTCTCTTTATTTCTGATCCTTAGAACTATGGTCTTATTTATGTAAAATTTCAAGCAGTAGAAAGGTTTTTAAAAGGTAGACATTTGACAGTAGCTAATGAAGCCAAACTTCTACTCTAGAGATAGTCCAAGAATTAGATTGCCATGCATGGACATCTGCGTCTTTTCCTCCTGTAGGGGTTTTAGGGGACTCTATATGGAATCCACTGATCAGGAGGCTGGCAGAATGCTAAATTTGCAAGGAGAGCACAATACATATTTTCCCTCAAGTTCTACCTGGCATGCTTGACCCAGTCCTCTCCTGTGCCACTCAGTGCATCAGAAAGGGTTGATAATTAACGTTTGCATCTCTCTGGATACCTGCTGCCCTAGAAACTTCAGGGCAAACACATGTGCACTTTGAAATGATTAGTGATTGTCCTGAGTGGCCTAACAAGGCAACATAGAGTGAAGGGCTGCACTCAAGCATTACGGAGACCATCCAGCCTCACATATCTCCACAGATGACTTGTGAAAGTAGCTGCTGATTATGACCCAGGGTAGCAGATCAGTCTTGAGTAGACAGCAGGTGCGCGCACTTGGAGGAAAGGAAGGGAGTGTAACGGCAGGACACAGGGCAAACCGGGAGTGCATTATCATTTGATAAATTGGCTTCTTTGAGGTAAGTATTTAGCCTCCAATGTCAAAAGCCTAAAAATAAGTATTACTGTCAGTAACATCTTTAAACAAATTTGGAGAATTGATAATCTGTTTAGGCTAAATCATATCACAGAAGAAATTATTTTAGCCCATAAATAAATAAAAAAAAAATGTTACAGAGGGATTAGTGGCAAATAGTTAAGTAGAAAAAATTGATTGTGAAAATTCTCTAGCCAATCTAGCCAAAAAAATTGAAACTAATAACTTGGTACATTTATATGTATGTGGACCTTTGAGCTTCCCTTAAAGCAGAATATGCAGTTATATAGCTTATGAAAGAACTGAAAAATGTTATACACAACTATTAGCAGCTGTTCTGGGAGAAGACAACTGCTGGGAGGCAAAATAAAAGTTTTCACGGACCAACAGGATCAATACAATCATTTATTTATTCTAAAGTATTGCACCTGGATTTGATGATTTATATGTTTGGTCAAATAGAAAGAAAATTTATTTCATTTGTTTGCTAAAATTTTGACAACATTAAACAAAAAAATAACCATTTATTGTGATTATTTGATATTTAAACTTTAGTACAAAAAGGTTTAAAATAGGTGAAAAATGAAACTAGGTTTCTGGGACGGTTATTTCCTATAAAACATGAAAAATACTAAGGCTCATCACAAGAAAATGGCAAAACAAACTTAAAAAATATATCTGATATACAGTAAAAGAAATAATTTAAATGTGAAACTACTTAGCAGTCTCCAAGATTAATTTACTATTCTGTTCTTACTCTATACAAATGTGATTATCTGCAAAATTTTAATCTGAAAATTAAGACAAAAATATGCTCAGAAATAAGCACCAAGTTTGTTCCCATAAATGAATCATGACTTGGAATTTATGTTATACCATTTCTATCTCTAGCATTTTTAACTGTTTGGTGATCCAGGAAAAAATAAAAAGGCAATTATTCCTCATTAACTCAGTTTCTTTATGCATATTTTTGAGGAAGGAAGATGAATTAGTCTGTGACCAAATGCTAGGCACTATAGTAAGGATTTGCAACAATTATCCATTTAATAGTCACAAAAAATCAATCAGGTAGATACTATTCCTATCTTGGCAGTACATGTAAGAAAACTAAGGCTTAGATAATTTAAACAAATTACTCATGGTGACAATGTTCAAAATCACACTTGAAATGACCATTAAGTTCCCTTCTACTAATACCATTACAATTTAAAAATACTATTTAAATACAATTTGAAGTAAAACATTGTTTAAATAATTGAATTAAAGTTTAAAACTTGAATTTCAAAATAAGTCAAACTAAAATATGATTATATAATGTCTATGTGCCCACTGTTTCCTTAGCAAATGTTGGCTATCTAGATCTTTGCCATAAAAATAATAATTTCCTAACTCCCAGACGGATCCACAGTATTACAAATGGTGACCCAGGTGGTGCTTGTTATAGTCATGTCCACCTGCAACCACGAACTAATTTTACGTCTGCTAACTCTGAAATCTGACTAATCTGACTAATCTGAAATGTCATTGGCTAGTTAAAAACTAGCTTTAACTACAATGTGCCCATAGAGCACCAAGATACAGACTTCCAAAATACATCATTCTGATGACTTGAGAATATGAGAAAAACAAAAATACTATTCATTTGGGAAGTCAAAAGGTAGGTATAAGAGCACTGCAAAGCATGTTTAATGGTGAGGGGGGAACCAGGAAGGCAGAGCTGAGTAACATTCACACACTAATGCTGCTTCTGCCAAACAGTCTCAAGAAATGTGCAAACATCAAGGTTCAGAGCAGCCCATCAAATTACACAGATGAATGGGAAGAATAGGAACTGTTTCCAGAATCCCAACAAAAAATAATGACAGACTTGTGCCTTCAGATTCCTGGCCAATTAGATATGATTCTTTTATAAAGCACTTTATATAATGGTCTTAGCCAAGGCAGTTCCATTCATTCAGCTTTAACTCCAATTCTAGACATCAGGGATGCTAGAAGATATCACTTACACAATGATATTTTCAATGTATCAAACCAAAATAATCTAGTTTCCTAAAGATTTGATAGGCAATATTCTGTTTATTGTTTTATAACCATGTCTTTTTCTTATAAAAGTTTAAACTATGTTATGGGAATTGTAATGATACATAATACATATTTAAGTGCTTAATAATTTACATTTTGTTAATTATTTTGACTGATTTGGGGTAAAGATTGTTATGACACATAAGCAAACCATCTGTTGCTGTTAGAATTATTAATAATGCTCCCTGAACTAAGTATTTTTAATTAAAAATAAAATGCTGCATGTGGGAAGGCCCATCTTAAGTGGCATGCTCCAAAAGGAATTGACAGCATATGCAGCTGCCAATCTTTAAACAGTGTGAAAGTATTACAAACTTTTATTCATGAGAAACTGCCTGGATCTGGCTGATTAGGAACCAAGCTGTTGAGTCTTCAGGTGTCTTCTGCTAAGGAGAATCCAACTCTATGAATCAACACAAACTATATCCCCTATTCTTTATATAAGTTTATACAATTACCAAGTGGTCAGGCCAGGGCATGTTCTTTCTTCTTGGTAGCTACATTTTTTTGGTACTTTATCCTGAGAAGAAAAGCAATCTGACAAATTAATGACTTTGTAGACTATAAACTCCATGACACAAAAATGTGAAAAGTAAGTCTCCATAATTAAGCACCCATTACCTTCATATTTTCTAGCTGTGTGACCATGAGAAATTTGCCCAAACTTTCTGATCCTTAAAATTTTTATCAGTAATCTGAGGATAACAGTGCTTTTTCCTTTATATGGGTGGCTTGCAAATTAACAACTGATAAATATAAATAACCTGAAAAGCACTTATGATGTGATTAAGTGTTTAATTTATGATAGCCCTTGTAATTATTACTTCAGTGTGTTGTCATTACTCAAAGTACTTTTTCAATTTTCCTTTGCAGATTACCTTTGAAAAATGAGCCACAGCCTTTTGTGTTTCCTTAATGCTACATAAATTTGTGAGTTACAACCTTCTTTCAAATCCAAGTTCAACAAATGGAATAAGGGAAACGTGATAAGAGAAGGAGGCCAGGAAGAAAGGAAGAAAGGAAAGAAAGATGGAAGGAAGCAAGGAACGGGAAACTAGCGGGAGAGGAAGAGGTAAAGGTATTTGAGAAAAAGCAAAAGGAGAAAAATTCAGGAAAAAACATAAGAAAGGTGCAAAAAGAATATTAGAATTCTAGAATCAAAATCCTAAAAAGATAAACATTCCTTTTCTAAATGTTAGACCTTTTGACAAGATGTCTAGGTGGTACCCTGGACAGAGCTGCTAACAGGCATTAGGGTTTTGATTCTGACCGGCACCTGAGACAGGTCACTGCTCAGGATTGCAGCTCTCTACTGGAAAACGTTGCTCATTTCCCATCCTGGGAATTCACAGGACGCCTTAGACTCTGGGGACTATTAAACCTGAGACACTCAAGCTCTGATGTGAGGCAGCACAGTTTCTGCCATGAAAGTTTCCTGTGGAAGGAGGGCCTGCGGTGAGAACAAGACTGAATGAAAGGTTTTGACTTCTCCCTCACCTTGGTCAAGCCCTACAGACTGCACACGGTGCATTCATTTCTACTGACTGATTAGATCATCAGAGCCACACTTTAAAGTCCCCATTGTTATCCCACTTTTGTGGATGAGAATGCCTACTGGGCCTCAAGAAGCTTAAGTGGTTTTCATGTCAGTAGTCACAGAGCCAGAGAGTCAAGAGACAACATGAAATTCAAAGTTAACTGCTTTTTGCTTTTTGGCTTTAGTGCTTTAAAACTGTAATGCAGAACTTGCGGTTCCTTTGGGCCCCTGCGAGGTCCGCCCCTGCCCTTCCACCTTCACCACTCCCGCTTCCGCAGAAGATTTAGGGGGAATCACACAGCACAGGTCCAAACGAGGTTTGTCTGGTTCTTAAAAACAAAATTCTTCAACGACTGAGAATTTTTTTTCAAGATAATCAAGAAATGCCTTTATTAACCAAAGTTCCTTAGATAAGTTCCTTATATGTGTCTTACTTCCTGTTTTCATTATATGTAATAATTCACACGGAAACCTATCTATATTCTCAAGGTTTGGTGACATGAATTGATCCGATTATATAACAGAATAATCAGCAGCAGAGGAGAGTTTGATCCAGACTCAACCTGCTCGAAGCACCATCAACAGATAGTTTCTGGATGTGAGATAGGAAGCCTGTGCCAGAATGCAAATTAATACACAGCTTTCTATGTGAAAAGTCTGGTTGCAAAACAAAACTAAAAAACTATACAAAGCACTAAGTTGGTTTATAGTCTAGGATAGCCCATAATGTTGTTACTATTTACAAAGTTTTTCTGGGACATTTAAATAACACTGTTTTCAATGCCAGATGTTCTTTGGCCTTGGAAACTTGCTCCGCATCCCCACATGTATGATAGGAACTTTCACAGCTCTCAGACTCTCTGACAATTTCTTCTCTGTTTCTTCTGTCTACTCCATGGCCTGAACTAAAGTTGGACTTTTCATGACCATGACCTTTGACTGAGACCTTATTCTTCAGTCTTATTCTTTCCACTCATTTGGATAAATTTTTTGCATTTATGATACAAAACACTTTTTAATATATTTCCTTTCATCTATGACTCTGACTTTTCTTCTGAACTTCTGACTATATTTAAGTCTCACTAACTATCTTTATTAGAGTTTAGTACAATCACTTAAAATTTTATATTTCTAGTGGAAACCAAAAAACTGACCCTACACTCCCTCTCCAACTATGTCACCCAAGAATTTGCATCAATAGAAACAGATGACAATTTTGAGAGAAGGAAAATAAAAACAGAGAAGGCAGAGGAGAGAAGGAAAAAAAGAGCAGAAAACAAGTTTTGGCTGTCATTGGTCATCTATTGTGTTTTATGTGCATTTAAGTGTTCAAGATAGACAACTATACTACTAAGTTTTTGTTAGTTCATCAAACAGAATAGTTTGTGCTGTCATTGTTTGATTGTCTGTTCATCTTTTATGCTTTGATTTTGTAACTTGAACAACTATAAGATAAAAATATGTAATTTATCAATTAGGGATTTCCTTCTGTTATTTTTTTGAAATTCTGTATTTTTCCTGTTTTGCTTTTTTTCTCAAAAAAAAACAACAGTGAAAAAAGCAAACACAAAATTATAGCTTCTGTTCACTTAATTAAACCAAAGAGAGACAAGAAAAAGGAAGTGGAGAATGAGGAGAGAGGGACAGAAAGGAAGACAGAGAAACAGAGAGAGAGAGAGAGAGAGAGAGAAAGACAGAGAGAAAGTGAGAGAGAGAGAGAGAGAGAGAGAGAGAGAGAAGGGAACAGACCACATTATCATGTGTGCTACCTCCTCTATTATCATCAGTTAATCAAGGCGCCAGGCACTCACCAAATTATCATCTGAAAACTAGGTTAACCTCAATTACTACTACTTTCTAACCTATATCCTTGGCCATGTATTTTTTCAAATTAAAAACATTGATTAAAAAATATACACCAAAATACAAACTTCTGAGATTATTTATGGGTTTTTCCATTGTAGATGTTTTCTGGTACCTTTGGAATAGTAAGAAAAGGCATGAATCTCCAGAATATCTACCAGAAAAAAATTTTCATCTTTGGATCTAATTATTTTCAAATCTTAAACACAAACTATTTCTACAGTGCCTTCCAAACAATCTTAAGGTCTTCAATCTGCACACCCTTGTACTCTCTTTCATGTTACATTGCATGCCCTCCCTTGATAGAACTGTATATCCAGTTTCTTTCTTTCCTCTAAACTTTTTTAAAAGAGAATAAAATGAAACAAAATAATAAAATGAAACAAACCAATGAGAATGATATTGTATTTCAAAAGCAAGACAGTAGGAAATCAACAATAGTTACTATATTGCACATTATTGTCTTTTAAATAGTTGCACAGATTACCAAATATAGGCATGAAAAATCATGCCTGTATTAATCAAACAGTATAAGCACCAAGTTGTTTCTTTACTTCAGTTACTATCATTTCAGAAATTTCAGGTGTGTGACTTCTAATTTCTTTTGTGGCTATGTCTCCTATACTTGTTCTGGGTGAGATATAGGCATGCAAAGTTAATCAAACAATATAAGCACTAAATTGTTTTTATTGTTTTTTACTTCATTTGTTATCTCCTGCAAAATTTCAGGTGTGTGACTTCCAACATCTTCTCTGTCTGGGTCTTCCAAACCTGCCCTAAGCAGGCTGGAGGACTGACACTGCACTTTATTCCCTTGTTCTGACATTTTCCAATGTTCCTCTGAATCAGCCAGTTGCTCAATGTGGGTGCTCAATCCGTTGGTTCAGGGGATTGGACTTGGCACTAGGGTTCCTCCAATCTGGGGCCCTAAGGGTGGCAGAGAGGTGTGGGGCTGTGGCTCACTATGCTCCCCCAATGATGGCAGGGCCTTGGAGCATAGCTTCTTCTCCCCCAGCCCATACTGCAGTGGGCTCACTGTGGGGTGTGGCTTCTTCCCTTCCAGGCTTGTGTGGTGGCTGAATTGCAAAGGAGTTGCTAGTAATACTTGATATATTTCCATTACATCCCTGGTTAACAAAACTTGGTTTTCCTTTAGGATAGCATTTTATATGTTACTCTCCCACTTGGAAGCTGCTTCATTACATGAGACTGTACCCACTGCAGTGTTACCAGCCAAGGAAGAAGTGCTTTTCCACAGCAGGTCCAGTCATTATCAGTCAGAGAGACATTGATATGGATTATATTTGATAACTCCTCGGTTTTCATTAGTTTGACCTACAATTTCTCCTATCACTTTTACTTATTGAGGATCTTAATATCAGGACCACTAATTTTCCTAATATTCACTGCATGTTCTGCCATGTTTCTTAGCTGTTTCATTGTCCAAAAGTTTGACTGAACCAGCACCTCAATCTTTTGATTACTTTTCCTAGTTTGAAGTGAACTTGACCTCAGTTCCACTGAAATCCTCCACTTCTGTGGTCATGCCTTGGACAAATCATGTATGCACAGTCCAAAGAACCCTTCTTCCCAGCCAGATCCACCCACCTCTTCATTCTACGCTCACTCTTGAGCTAACCTCACATTTCTTTGTCCTCGTGAGAACTTTCTTTGTCCTCATGAGAACTTTCAGTTCTCTGACCCTCTGTTTTGTTCCAATCAGCAATTTCTTATATTCATGTCTTTGATTAGGTAAATTGAGGTCTGCTAAAATTATATATTTCTCAATTTCCTTAATATTTTTCTTTGTTTTTCTGTATTTTATTGTTCTAGAAAAGTAAACCAGTGAATGCAGTTCAGTCCTTTCAAGACATCCATCCAGTCTTCTTAGAATTGCCATAGAACTTTCTTCAAAACTTGAATCTATTTTGCATGCCACCATCTCCTCAAACCAAAAAATAGTAGATTTTTATTCTATAAAAACAATGTATCTCTTCATTGTGTGTGGTTAAATACCTATCTCCTGTGGACATATTGAGAACAAAAATACGTCTTAATGTACACTGAGTTGTTGAATACAAGTTAGATAGATGATATATTTTGGCATTGTTCATGATGTAGTGGATGATACATTCTATACTTTATAGAAAACCTTGGAAATTTTTACTATTTACTACATTGTTAGAATTTTAGCACTTTCCTAAAACATTATTTTTATTAAGAAAGTATCATAATTCTTTAGCTTCTTGTTAAATGATCAAGACACTTTAATAAAAGCATATTTATATATTTAAGACAAAGTGGATTAGAAGTATAGAGATATAAAGGGCCCAAAATCAAATCTAAATGACAGTCACTATATTTGTTATAACAGGGATCCTGTACTAGAAGAGAGAAAGGATTATCTTTCTAGCAAATGATGTGTCCATCATATAAGTTACAAAAATTAATTCTAGATAATTTATGGGTCTACATTTGATAGTTAAGAATACAGCATTTTGGAACAAAGAATATTTTCAAAGTTTTCTCCAATAATACATGTCAAAATAGCTAATTACAAAAGAAAAAAATTTAAATTTTACCCTATTGTCACAGACTTTATTTATCAAAAAAACTTAAAAACCTAAAAAGACAATGCAAATAGTGAAACTATAAATATAATCTACCTTAATAGTTATATTTTACATATATATATAATATATATATATATTATATATATATATATGCTAAAGACGTGGACTGACATAGAGACACACTATAAAGAGGTAAAGCATGTAACTAATTTAACATATAGAGTGATGTTTAATATCAGAACAAAAATTTGATCAGAATGACCAAGATTAAGATTAAACTGATAAAAATTGCAAGGACATGGAGTCTCTAGAATTCTAATACATCACTGGTAAGATAATGAATTGAACAGACTCTAGGAAAACTGTTAGTATCTTTTAAAGCTAGACATACATACATTCTATGGTCCACTCATTTCATTGCTAGGATCATGTTCTAATGTTCATTTAAAGGCCTGAGATTGTTTATACATGTAATATTAACCAAAACACCAAATTAAAAAAAACCTAGATATCCAACAGTTGAATAGAAACATTATGATATGTTCACAGAGTGAAATAGAAAGCCATGACAGTAAACACTATTATAATATGCAATGGTATGGTTAAATCTCAAATATACATGGAGCAAAAAAAGTTACACACAGGAATCGAGGATATCAGACTCCATTTATATAAAATTTACAAGTAGGAAAATCTAATATCTAATGGGCAAAATTCAGGACAGTGGTTATCTTTAATGGAAGATAGCTTGGTCATAGGAGTAATTCAGGTGATGACATGGTGTGCTGGATACAAAGATGTGTTCAAAAATTCACCAAGATTTGTACTTATTATTAATCAAAATTAATGTACTGGACACTTGTGTTGCATAAACTATTTTTAAATCATAGATTATGAAATTACATATATGGTGAAAATATATATTAATGTATTATGTATATTCATATTGTATAATCATGCATATATTTCTTATATATATATACAAATAGGAGTCCAGAACAAATAAGGCAAGGACTAAAGTTCAGAAAGATAAACTTTTATAAATTGAATATCATAGACCCATGCTTACAAACTCAAAAAATATATAAACTGTTCAAAATTTAATTATAGATATACTTAGATTCAGTTGTATGTATTCCCTCAACCCATTGACATTATTTCTGCAATAAAGAACTTTTCAAAAATTCTTTGGTAAATTCCAAATATTTTGGGCAATAGAATAGACATAGTTTTGTAAATGAGGACTTTTTTCTTTATCACAACAGAATGCACTGTCTTGTTGTTTCCTGAATGATCATTTTGCAGTTGTTGTCACTTAAAACTGTTGTCATACACAAGGTTTTTTAGAATGCTATCGGTGCCCTTAAACAAAATTTGGATGTCAGAAACACCACCTTCTTTTAAAAAGCATGTTTGCTTTCTAATTGAAAAATTATATTGCTTTTGGCACAAACTGAAAAGAAAAGACATCAAATAAGAGGCAGGTAATATTAAATGACTAAAGATTATAAAAAGCTTTTATAACTTGGAATCCCAAGTTACACACTAGCTAACATGCATTCAAACAATGTGGCACTTTATGAGAAAGTGTGAGAAAAAGGTATGATATTAAAGTAATTTATTTTCATTTTTTGTACTGCACTCATCTGAGATAAATGTGGTGAGACAATAGACTACAGGTGGCAGATTGTTATTTAATAGGCAAAGATGTCAAAGCTAAACTATCCACTTCTGCAAAATATCTTCAGGAAAAAGAGAAAGGCTATTATCATTGAGAATAGCATTAAATTCATTAATAATTGCCTTAAGAATGTGCTTTAGTCATTACAGAATCCAACAGCAATAATTTAGTTTCCTAATATTTTTCAGGACAGATTTTTTAGAAGAGTGAAAATAAAATCTGATAGTACATATATTCCTAACTCAGATATGGAACAGATAAAGTCATAGGGCCTTGGGCTTTCCCCAGTCAAATTCATAATCTGGAGAAATAATGAATAATTATATAAATATTTTTACAAGACCGGTACTCTGCTAATAATTAATGTGGATTGTCTCCTTTAATAATTATAACTAAGGCTGAGGTAGGAGGATCACCAAGAGTTTGAGGTCAGCTTGGGCTACCTAATGAATTCAAGGCCAAACTGAACTGTGTGGAAAGACCCTGTCTCAAAAAATCAAACAAAACCAAAATGAAAGAAAACATAAATTTTAATAAAATCTCAAGGTTATGGGCTAATCTGCAAATATGGCTTCCATTTATTCTTCTCTTTCATTGTAGGAATGCTGTTCCTCACACCAAGTGATTAAAGAGTCTAATTCTACTTTTCTTGAACCTGGGCTGGCTTTGTGAGATCCTTTTGACAAATAGAATTGTGACCTACTAGGTTTTAAAAAGACATAACACTTCCTTATTAACCTTCAGGAGTGTTTACTCTTAGAAGACCTCTTCTCAGAGCCAGACATTACACTGTGAGAAGCCAAGGCCCAGAGCTCCACTCATGAATGAAACTGCAATGTGTGATGTTACTGTCTTGAATTTCTTGGTAATTTTGAACAAAAGATTTTATATTTTGAACTTACTGGGTCCTGTAAATGATGTAGCTGATTTTGGGCAAGCCACATGGACAGGCTGGATGCCCAGAGTGTCAGCACTACTTGCCAAACACATCAGCGAGCTATCTTGGAAATTCAGCAAGGTTGAGCATTTATGTAGCTGCAGTCCCAGTCCACATCTGACTACAACTCCATGAGATCCCCAAATAAGAAACACCCAGCCATGACCAGTCAACAGTGACAGCACTGAGAAACAATAAATAGTTCTTTTAAACCATTAAGTTGAATGTGACTTGTTACATAACATAAAAGTATGACAGGTAGATACTAACTCATTTGCTTATTATAACAAGACAAAGTCATATCACATTCTAATATTGTCTATCACATATTCACTTTTAGAAACAATCTTTTCTAGGAGTACTGTTAAGAGGTAAAAGTAAGGAATCTAACTCAGGTATTATCTACACTCATAGTCCTGCCAGGCATTGTGGAATTCTCCTATAATCCTAGCTGCGGAGGCTGAGGAGAAAAGATCAGGATTTTAAAGACAGCCTGTGCAAGGCAGGAAATTTCCATCTCAAAAACTAATAATACAAAATGAAATAAATAGGCACATAGGCATCCTTTTCTTAAAATGCAATATATAGCAATATTATGTGATTTCTCCATTTATCCATTCATTTAAATCTATATTTGTTTTCTTAGAATTTTTCCAAGTTTCCTCTCTGTAGATTCACTTTCTATGATCTAAGTTATCATGGATGAAACTTGAGAATTAATACCTTGGGCTGTACCTTCTAAGATCCCTTCCTTTCCTTGAGAGGCACCTGAATATTAATATTTGTTGATACTTCCATTTTAATGTTAGCCAATTATGCAACAGTAGTCCACTACTCATTCTCCGTGATGTATGTACAACTTTTATGATTATGTCCTCTTCTGTCCCCTGCAAGGTCATCATTAATTCCTAATTGATCAAAATTATTTTCCCACACATATACACCCACGAGGCCCTTGTGCTGGGAATTCATTTCTCATGAGGGAATTTAAGACCAAATCTCAGATGTTCAAAAACTGATGAACCAGGTAGTTGACCTGAATCAGCTAATTAAGCTGTAGGAAGTCACCAGGGAAAGAAAAAACGTGTCATTAGGTTCACTTTGCTTAAAAATAACAACTTCAGGGTTTCTGGGAAAGCAAAGGGATATGTTAAACATGCAGAATTTCTTGAAATTTTGTTCTCCTTTGACTGTGATTCAACTTTTGTGTTTCTAGTATTCGCCTAAAACACTTGAGTAAAACACTAAATAAGCCACTTCTTTATTGAAATTGTTAATTAACTGTAAGTCTGAAAATCTATTCTGAGTTATTCTTTTGTTTAGGTTTGAATTGTTTTAAATTAGTTTGGATGGATATTAAGGAGAAAAAATCTTTTTTAAGAAATAACTACTTCTAATCGATAAGACTCAGATAATATTCTTCGTATTTCAAATGTATATAGATTTAAGCACATAATCAGGCATACTCAGTTAACAACCAGAAAATACTAAGTAACAACCAGAAATCTATAACACTATTACACATTAATTTTAATTATGAGATAAAATATTGACTACCTATGAATCAAAAATTAATTATTATAAAGCTTATTGACTGACCACTGTATTTCAAGCTCCTTAGTGTCCTTTCTCCAATTGTCCTGTTACATAAAGTAAAATAATGACTCCCAAAATGCCTCTAATCCACATTTCATCCTGAAACATACAGATGAGGAAAGACAGAAGGGAGGGGAGGGTAAAGGAAAGTAAAAAGTGTCAAAATGTGATATACTATATATAAATTCTCCATCGTGAAGTCATTTATTATATTTTGCAAACATATACTAATAAGATAAAATGAGAATCTGAAAAATGAAGTTATAGGAGATTCACCATGGCTGAATAGAGGAGCCACACTGGAGCTACTCAGAGAAAATCAACTAAAAATACAGGTAATTGGAAGAAAGGATATCTACCCTGCTGCTAAAATAAATCTGGAAAAAAGACTTGTAAATAAAACAAAACATGGGCAGAGGACTTTATAAAATGATTATCCAGCCCACAGGCCTGCCCCTGGGTTTATTGCCTGCTGGAGGTACAGGAACCACTATTCCTGAAAAGCCTTCCCTCAACCCCTCAAAAATGGATGCAAATGTGTGGCAAACTCAACCCACATAGGATAGATATTGAATGTAAGCCCTCTTGCCTCTTCTGATTTTCTGCAAACAGAGGACACTGCAGCCTGGCAACAAGTTGAGCTGACACACCCAGGGGCAAGTGATGAAATGCCAGTTGTTTTATTTTGTTTTTCTTTTTTTTTTTCCTCTGTCACACATGGTCGTGGTTAACTGGAACTTCTAGTGATAATAAAGTCAGGAACTGGAAGCAGCATTGAGAATACAGCCTGACCCCTCTTGCCCTGCCAGCATGAGAGAATTGGCTGCGGCCGGCAGAGCAAGCAGCCTTGGGTGGGGACAGCAGCAACAGGGAGTGGGAAACTTTCACTTCCACACCCTGTGACCAGTGGCTGAAGCACAGCACACTTGGGCCAGGAAGTCAACACGTCCACTGACTTGTGACCATCAGTGCAAATAGCCTAGGTTACAGGGTCAAGGAGAAGGAACTTAACACACCTCCAACCTGCAACCAGTGGTGAAAGCAGTCTTGGGTGGGGACAGTGGAAAAATATAGGTTGGCCGTCAGAAAACTGCTGCTGAAGACTGGTCATAGCCTCACAGCCAGAGGACAAGGTCAGTCCCACATCTAGCACTAATCCTACTGTAAGGACTTGCAAGGTTGTCTAGCAATTTTGAGCTCTGATTTTGACACTATTACAAAACTGAAAATATCAGAGGAATTGTACTATTTTTCTGTGTGTTTTGTTTTCCTTGTCATGTTGGGTTAATTTTGTTTTGGTTGGTTTTGTTTTCTTTTGTTTGGTGCTGGTTTTGGTAAACACCTTTATTTTTGTCCTATTCCATGTCTTCTTTCCCTCTTTCCTCAACTGTATCTACGGATTTTGTTATATTTTTATGTGAATGAACAGTGTCTCTAGTCTATTTGGATCACTTCAATAAACTTTTTCTTTCTCTTTTATTCTTTCTTTCCTGACCTTTTCTCCAGTTTCCCAAAGTTTGTGTGATCATCTTTGCCTGTACCATATTCCTCTTCACTTCCCTTTGTTTTGTCACTGTACTTGTTAAATTTCTCCACCACAGGGTAAAATCACTCCACTAAAGAGAAACTCTGTGCCTACAAGTTCCTGATTTATCTTGGATTCTGTTATATAACTGTACAATTTGTCTCTTTGGCTAAAGGAACCAAATTGATAGCTAGCATGGTTTGCCAGTTTCAAAGCTATGCTTGATGCTAGTGTCAGTGTTAACTGTATTATTTAAGCCAGGATGTCATAACTGTTGCAACTAGTTGTTCTCCCTTGTATGACAACACTATGATAGTTTGGGGTTGTAGCCCTCACCAAAGTCCAGTACCAAATGATTGGGTGCTGAGCCAAATAGAAACAACATCTCACCCTTAATAAATTAGGAAAGTATAATCTTGGGGCAGAAGCAAAAACAAAGGGCTACCTACACCTAGAAGACATCTCTGAACAACAGACATTTACTAAGGAAGCTTCAATACTAATGATAAAGCTATGAGAAATTTACAGACATCAACACAGAAAACAAAATAAAATTTAAAAAATAGAAAATGACAAGACACAAAAGCAAAATGCAATGCAAGACCTTCAGTCTACACAGGAAAATTCCAGGGGACACTGGGGTAAATGCCTGAAACAGCAACATCAGCAATACAAAAACAAATTAATAAGATTATAGAAAAAATAATCATTCAGATTTTTTAAAAAGACAATAAAAATAAAGGACTTGCTTGATGAAAATAGAGTAGATGCAGATAAAAAAAAAAGCAGAAGACTTAGGAAAATGATGGAAAACATGAATTCCCAACCTAGAAAAGAAATACAACCCATGAACAGATTCAAAAATACATCCAGGAGATTAAAATTTCCATTGAAAGTATATGCAATCAATAGAATGAAAATAAGGACAAATAGCAGACCTAGATGGCAAGATATGGTTAATGTCCACAAAAGATATATAACCTAAAACTAGTGAGAGTCCATGAAAAATCAATCCAACGGGTGCAAGATGATGCAAAGAACAGCATAAGATTTCCAGAGCCAATCATAAAACCAGAGACAGCATAAACAACATAAAAACCTGTTCACAGTCATGACAGAAAACTTCCTTCTTTTCCCAAAACAATAAATTGACATAAAAGTTAGTGAGACAAATAGAAGCCCAACTAGTCATGACCAAAATAAATATATAGCAAAGCATATAATAAAGATTGCAGAAATTTAACATAAGAACATAGTACTAAAATCTGTTAGAGAAAAGAAACAAATCACCAATAAAGGAAATCCCCTCTGAATAACAGCATACTTCGCAACACAAATTGTCAAATCAAGCAATTTTGAGTGAAGTATTTGAGGTCCTGAAAGAAAACAGTCTCAAACCCAGATTGATGTACCCTACAAAACTATCTTTCAATGGAGAAATAAGACACTTTCATCACAAAGAAAAAATTAAAAAATTCATGACTACCAAACTAGCTCTCCAAAAGGCCCTGAAGGATATTTTAGAAAGAGATAACAAAGGCTACTATTCAAACTCCAATAGAATGAAGCTACCAGATAATACAAGCAATTAAGCAGAAAGGAAAGAACAGCAGGAAGTAATATGACAAGTTAAGCCAATACATACCAGTCATAACCATCAATGTTAATGATCTCAATTCATCGGTCAAAAGAAACAGATTGGCAGAATGGATCAAGAAACAAGATCTAACACTATGCCTCATTCAAGAAACACATTTAACTCAAAAAGAAATTCATAGGCAGAAGACAGAAAACAATATTTCACGAGAAAGGAACCCAGAAAAAAAAGCAGGTATAGCTATTCTATTTGTAGACAATGTGGGATTCAAAATAAAGACTAATCAAAAGAATAAAGAAAGTTACTACATAGTTCTTAAGAAAAAATTCTGAGAAGAGGTAACAATCCTAAATATATATGCACCCAATATAGGTGCACCAAACTATATAAAAATATTAATAGACATGAAAAATCAAATAAGCACTGAAACAATTATAATGGAGGACCTTAACAATTCATTGTCACTAATAGATCAAGTAGATAAATAATCAACAAAGAAATACCAGAAGTGAACTAAACCCATGAACAAATGGACTTAGTAGATGGCTATAGAGTGTTTCCCTCCACAACACCAGATATACATTATTCTCAGCTGTGCATGGGCTGTCCTCCAAAATAGACCACATAGTAGATAAAGCTCAAGCTCAATAAACACAAAGGAGTTGAAATTATCTGATGCATATTAACTGATCATAGTGTAATGAAATTTGAAATAAATGGCAAAAGAAACCACAAATACTCCATAAGTATATGGAAATTAAATAGCACCCTACTGAACAACCAATGTATCACACAAGAAATTGAAGAATAAATTAAATATTATCTACAATTAGATGGTGATGCCAATGCAACATATTAGAATTTATGGGACACAATGAAAGCAGTCCTATGAGGGAAATTTGTACCAGTGAATTTTCATATCAGGAAGACAGAACTAGCTCAAATAAACAAGGTAATATTGAATCTCAAACTTCTAGAAAAAGAAGAAGTCAATTCCAAAACTCGGATGAGAAAAAAAAATTATAAATAAGAACAGAAACTAATCCAATTGAGGCAAAGAAAACAACACAAAGAATCATTGAATCCAAGAGTAAATAACATTGACAAACCCTTAGCTAACCTCATCAAAAAAGGAAAGAATAAACTCAATTTCATGCCATTAGGAAAACAAAGTATGAAATCACAATGGAGTCTGTAGAAATTCAGATCATCAAAATCTACTTGAATAATCACACTCTAATAAAACGGAAAACACAGAATAAATGGGCAGATTCTTAGATATGGATGAATTACTGAAGTTGATAGATATGAAATAGAGGATCTAAAGATTCTAAAGAAGTTATAAAAATCCTAAATAACTCAAAATCAGTTAATGAAATTGAAAATGTACTTAAAAACTTACTAACAAAGAAAAGACCAGGTCCTGATGGAATCACCGCTGAATTCTAAGAAAAGAGAAAAATGCCACCATTTCTCAAACTCTGTGAAACTGAAACTGAAGCAGTATACCTAAACTCACTCCTGGAAGCAAATACTATCCTGATACACAACCAGGGAAGGACCCAAGCAAAAAAGAGAACTTCAGATCAATCTCCCTAATGAACACAGACGCCAAAATCCTCAAAAACAAAAAAAACCGGCAAACAGAATGCAACCAATCATCAAAAAGATTATACATCACCACCAAGTGGGATTCATCTCAGGGTAAGGGATGGCTCAACATATGAAAATCAATAAATATATTAGGTCACATCAATAGAACCAAGGACAAAATTATATAATTATCTCCATAGATGCAGAGCAAAGCACTTGACATAGTCCAACACCTATTCATGAAAAAAATCTTACAAAACATCAGAATCGATGTTCTTTATCTCAATCTTATAAAAGCCATCTATAACAAGCCAACATCCAACATCATACTAAATGGACAAAAAAAAAAAGGTTTCACTAAAATCAGGAACTAAAATCCTAAAATCAGGATGTCCACTAGCACCATACCTGTACAGTATAGTCCTGGAAACATTAGCCAGAGAAATTAGACAAGAGAAAGAAACATAGGCAAGGAAGTAGTCAAATTAACATGATTTGTAGATGACACAATACTCTACATAGAAGATCCCCAAAACTCCACCCAAGGCCTTCTAGATTGAATCACCAAATTCAGCCTCATACTGGTATACAAAGTCAACACACAAAAATTAATAGAATTCCTACACATAAATAACAAATTAGAGAGAAATTAGGGAAAAAACAGTTTTCACAATAGTATCAAAAAAATTGAAGTACTTAGAAATCAGTCTAACAAAGGAAATAAAAGATCTCTACACTGAAAACTACAGTACTCTGAAAAAAGGTATTGAAATATCATAAAAATGCAAAGATACCACTTTATCTTGGGTAGTAACAGTTAAAATAGTGAAAATGACCATACTGTCAAAATTATTATACAGATTTAATGCAATCTCAATCAAAGTACCAATAGCATACTTCACAGAGGTATGAAAAACAGTCCAAAAATTCATTTGGAGTCATAAGAGACCTAGAAGAAAAAAAAAATCAATTCTGGGCAACAAAAGCAAGGCAGGGGAGCATCACAATCTCTGACTTGAAATTATGGTACACAGGTACCGTGATAAAAGCAGCATGGAACTGTCAAAAAAAAAAAAGCAAACCCAAGGATCAATGGAATAAACTAGAGATGCAGAAATAACTCCAAACACAGTCAGCCACCTTATCTTTGACAAAGGGGCCATCACATTCTCTAGAAGAAAGACAGCTTCATAAATGAATATTTCTGCAAAAAACTGACTTTCCACATGCTTAAGACTAATGTCTCTCACCATGCACTAAACTAAAATCAAAATGAATCAAAAATCTAAATATTAAAACAGAAACATTAAATCTGCTTTAAGAAAGAATAGATAGAACTCTTAAAGACATAGGTGTAGGCATAGTCTTCCTGAACAAAATCTTGATTTCATGGGAAATAGTACAAAAAATTAACAACTGGAATCTCGTCTTATTTAAAGGTTTTTCACATCAAAAGAAATCATCAAATGAGTGAAAAAATAACATACAGTGTGAGAAAAATATTTTCCAGCTGTTCTTCAGAAAAAGTTCTTCAGAAAAACTAATATCTAGACCATATAACAAATGGAAAAAAATCAGTGTACCAAATTTAAAGACTCAATTCCTAAATAGGCATCTGAGATGAATAAAAATTTGTCATATGAAGAAGTACAATTGGCAAACAGCCATACAAAAAGATATTCAACATCACTGGCCATTTGAGAGATGCAAATCATAACAATATTGAGAGTTCAATTCACTCCAGAAAGAATAGTTATTATCAAAAATCAACCAGTAACAAATACTAACAGGACTGTAGTGAAAAATGAACAATTCTTCACTGTTGGTGTGAGTGTAGACTGGAACAACCACTATGGAAATCAGTGTGGAGATTTCTCAGAAATCTAGGACTAGACATTCCATTTGACTCAGCTTTTCCCCTTTTTGGTTCAAAAGAAATAAAAGCATCATACCACAGTGAAGTATGTACCTCCATGTTTATAGTGGCACAGTATATGATAGCTAAATCTTAGAAACAGCCCCAATTCCCATCAACCAACCAATGATAGAATAAAAAAGATGTGGTAATTTTTCATACAATGGAATACTACTCAGCCGTAAAGGACAAACTAGAGACATTTATAGCTAACTGCGTGGACTTTGAGACCATACTCTTATGTGAAATAAATTGAACACATGTATGTAAACATTATATTGTGTCTCTGGTGTGAGAAACTGAAAGTGTAAGTAACAACCAGAATGTGTAACAGATATTATGAAATAGGAAGAAATTCTTCAAAATAAAAAAGGAACCAAGGAGGGGAAAGGGAAAAAGAAAAAGCAAAAAGGAAAAAAAGTGAGAAAAGAAAGATAAACTGACAACAAAGCTTTATAAACAAGGACGGGAAGAGGGATTGAAGGGAAGAAATGGGGAAAAAGAGGGGTGAACATATATCCTGTATAGGTACACATTCACGAAGACAAATGTAATCATTATGTATATTTAAATTGCACCAATAAATTTAACGTTAAAAATAAAATACGAAATTATATATTTTATACTGTCTATAAAGATTTTTCACTTTTGTCAAAGATTTAGAAAATAGCATAATAAACCTTTTAAACTTTAATACCAGCTGTTAGTATTTTGTCATTTTGTATTCTTTCATATGCTTCAGGAATTGGAGATATGTTGGTAATGCTTGTAAATTTTTCTGGAAGGAATTGATGACTCACTGAATAAATGAGTGAATGAACAGGACAAATCTCAAACAGTAATTATATCTCTGAAAAACAAAGAAATTTCATAATTATTTTTTGCCTTTCTTTTCTTTAATACTGAAAAATAGCTGACCTTTCACCAGAAATATAGGAAATTTTTACCCAAGGAAAACTAAAGTATAAATTAAATATAAAAACAACAAATTTAATTTTTATATACATAAGAATATGAAAATATAAATAGGAAACTGTATTAATTTTAATTCAACACTAAAATTGATTGACATATGGGCTGTTCACTTCCTGCAGGGGTTGATATCATGTGCCATTTCCTTCCCTGTACCCAACAGTGTAACGCGTTTTCTCATTGCTAGCACATAATACCTTACACATCCCACTTAGAGGAAGGAAGCATGACTTTGGCTCATGGTTTCAGGGGATTCAGTATCATGGCTGTCTGCCTCCGTGGTGGGAAAATCAAGATACAGTGCACAGTGGAGCAAAGCTGCTTAGTTGATGGCGGCAGGGAAGCAGAGCAGGGGAACAGCATCAGAGGGGAAGTGGGCAAAGACTAGACATAGACCCTCCAAGGCCACACCTCTGTAGCCCAGTAGACACAACTCCAGAAATATGTTCTAACAATCACAGGAATCCTTGGGATCTCTAGGTATATCCCAAAGCCAAATAGGTTAACACTTTACCCTAACCAACTGTGCAATGAACTTTGAATTCTCAATGTATATCTGGTTAGATAAATGAAAAATGAGATTTACTATATGTCTGTATAAAATCTTATTCAAAAATCTAAAATATTCTAACTATCAAAATATGAAAAGGACATTTCTGAATGATAGAATCTCTGTCCCAATCCCAATCTGTCACTCAGTATTAGCCACTATATATGGTAATCATTCCCAAAATTTTTAATGAGAAATCATTTTGACTGTTTAAGGTACTACTTTGAGGCACAAAAGAGGGTCTTTATTTTTTCTTTCTGTCTACCTACTACTTATGCAACTGCATTACCTGCCTATTACTGCATAACAAATCACCTCAATATTAGAGCCTTATTATTATAAAAATTGTTGATTATGCCTAACAATTTCTGTAGGTCAGTAACTCAAACATATCAGGTTCCTGAGGGTGCAATTTTATGGTAATTGGGCCACAGCCAACTAACTAATGGCTTGTCTTAGGCTGACAGACCAACTTTAAATGTGTTTTAATTTCCATACTCCCAAGTTGGTCCTTCCCCATATGGACTACTTTGGCATCTTCATGTTATAAAACTGCCTCACCACAGAGTGAGCAATACAAGAAACTCAGAAGGAAGCTACAATACCTTTCATAACCTAGCTTTGAAGGTTATATGCCATCTTTCTATAGATTTTTTACTCATTCAACTCATTCAATAGTTATAAACAAATGGTTAAGGAAACTCAGACCTTTGGCTATTATATGAATTTTATATGTAAAAACATAAAATTATATAGGTGATTAAATTCTTTGAACTATGACAAAAATGCATTTGACATTAGTTCTAGTTAAACCTTTTTCATCTGTCTTCCCACTTACCTTGACACTTTAGGCTTTCATTTAAGTAGTCTTAAAAGGTTTCTTGTGAACTTTTTATTTCATGGTGTTGAGATAACAATTTAATCATAATTAATGTGTTAGTTGCACTTTCTTTACTTCATTTCTTCTCTCAATTTGATTTTTAAAAATTTATATTTGACACGTAAATTTAAATTTGACACATAAATAGTAAAACCATAGAATTTTTATTGGAATCTTTTGAATACAAATACATTATTTTCCCTTTTAAAGTGCTTTATTCAAATTGAATCCCCTTAACCTTTTGATTGGAGCAAAGGCTCCAATAATAATTTGAAATCAATCTTTTGGTCTAAACTCATGAAATATTCTCATAGAAAGAGCAAATCCAATATAGGTTTGGGGAAACAAAATGCAGAAATGAGGCTCAGAGGAAATTCCAAATTTTGGGACATAGAATGAAGTGGCAGAAGAAGACACTGAAACATATGGGAATATGCATGTAATTTTAGCACTTTGGCAGCATCTCTGAAAGGTTGCTGAACACTCTATCTTCACCTCCTATCAACAAGAACAAATATGGTTCTTTGAGCTTTGTCTCTGGGAATTACGGTCACGTTCATTGACTAGTGTTTCAATATTGTGCTAAATGGAAGGTTCTAGTATTACCTAATTGTGCTTTCTTGTGGGGATTATAAAGTATATTATTCTATTTTTTGCTATGCCAACTTACTTTATTCCAAAGATAAATACCAGTATTTTCTAAAATAAATAATTTCTGGCTTGAGAAATTATTGGCAATAGTCCCTAGCTCTCTGTAAAACTAACTATATGAAAAATCTGACATCATATTTTACCAATTTTAGAAAAAAAATTTGCTTTGAGAATTCCTCACATTAAAATAGGTAAGGTTTGGAATTTGTAAAAGTATTTGAATGATAGCTTTTGCTTTCTGTTCATATAACTAAGAAATGGTTAATTATATTATCCTATGTTTTCATACATCACATGGGAATAATAGTTACTTCACCGAATTCTCATAAATATCCAGTGTGATAACAGTTACAATTTGCCTCACATATATACACTTATTAAAGTTTTGTTCCTATCTCTCTTTTGCATTTCATATTTTTCCAAAATGTAACACTTTTTTCTGATAATTTGAAAACAATCTTTTGGTAGCCAGTGTTTAAATCCTCAGTGAAGAAATTTTCCTAATCTCTGTTCTGAAGTTTGCATATTTTTGCTTATACCATTTTCTTTTATTTGAAGGAACGAGGTCAGTAATACTTCCTCATTGGGCTTAATCCTCCTCTTGAAGTACTTACTGATTTTTTGATCACTGTTCTTCAGATAAGCTCAATACAAGTTTTATAATTTGTCAATTATTTTGCTCTTCTAATTATTTATTAATCATACCTTGGTGTCTTTAATTTTATATGAAGTAACAGTAGATACTTATAAAACTGTCATTAATATTTTTTCAAATTTTTCATCTTGTTCCATATGTAAAAAAATTTATATATATATATAAGTATAAAATAATAGAAGAAAAACAAAGTTCCTACTTATTTAGATTCTGTGATCTTTGTATTTGCTACTTCTTTTCTGAAATTATGCTTTAGTGATTCTATTATTCATTATTTTCATGTCCAGTAAATATCTAAAACACAATTATTTCCCTTCTTGGTTTATAACCTTCTAAATATAAAAGATAGGTCTTCTTTTTCTAATCCTTCATTAGGCACCTAAGTTTTAAATATCAGTATAAATTTCTTTTTCTAATTTCCAGTTACTGTTTGCCTCCTCCAGTTTCTAACAATGGTGTTTTAATGGAAAAATATGGATATTAGTTTCTTTTACTATTTCTGTGTAGATGAGTGTGATGAATGTATGACCCACTGATTCTTTTCTCATGTGTTACATTACATGTAAATGTGTTTCTTATAGTAAAAGAGCTCATAACCTTAATTCTATGGAAGTGCAAGTTGTTACTGAAAATTCTCATACTCATTCCACCTCTAATATTTTCCCTATTATAGAAGTTTCTTCAATTATTTTTAATTTCGAGCAAATTGACATTTGAAAATCCTGTAGCAGTAGTCAAATTTCACTTATAATATTGAAATAAATTCATTTATTTGCTTTAGTAATTTCTTACTTAAATATATTTCACTCTTTACTAATTCTAAATCTTTAACATATATATAAAATAAAAATCCATATAACTAATTTTGGTTTATAGCAATGCTGTTTACTAAAGCAGCATCACTGGGAAATTTTTTAAAATATTAATAACAATATGTTACAATTATTGAAAAAGGGATTTTATGAATTGAATCGTGCTCCTCAAAAAAAATTTGAAATCTTAATCTCTAATGACTAAATGCTGCCTTACTGGAAATAAGTTCTGTGCAGATATAATCAGGTGAAGGATGGACCCTAATCTAATGCAAGGCATGTCTTAGACATAGACACAAACACATACAAAGAGACATGCTATATCAAGAGACACAAGAATAATAGTATATGACAATGAAACCTTGCTGCCATGAGTCAATAACAAGCTGGAGTTACCCAAACCTGGAAAAACAAAGACTGATCCTTCCTTGCAAGTTTCTAGGGGAAACAGCCCTGGTGTTAGCTTTGCTTTGTATTTCTAGCACCCAGAAATGTGAGAATACATTTCTGTTGTTCTAATGTGACCCATTTTGGGTAGTTTATTACAGCATCCATAGGAAATTAATGTCATTGAAAAGCTAACAGCTATTTTAATTCATCAGATATGACTTACATAGACTGTGGCTATATAAATATACCATTAAAAGATTTATTTTTAAATGAATCACTGTTTTACTCTCAGGGATCTTTGTCATCATGGTCTGTTTTGGTAATAGAATAAAAGAATATTTATTGGACGTTTCTATGATTCCAAAAGTGATTTATTATTGTTCAATAACACAAGTGCTTTACTTGTGTTAATTCATTTCACCAACACAGGTGTGTTTTGAAATACTTACCATCATTATAATCCCTGTTGAAAGGCACAGAAAAGGGAGGTAATATTCCCTGATCACACTCCTATTAAGAGAGAGAATCAGTTCAACCCACAAAGTCTACCCACAAAGTCCAGATTTTCCATCACTTCATTTGGATTTCACAGTCTGTCTCCTCAGTTAGAATATCTCCTTTGATATTAGTAGGTTACTTGTCTACTAACACACAGCTGTGGCAACTTACTAAGAAACCAAATATAAGAACAAGATCATATGGTTGGGAGGAACAGACTGGGCACATTATGTTCATCAAAACAGATTTTTAACCAAGTAGACTAATTGGAAAGGAAGAGAATAGATCATATTAAAGTTAGTAAAGTACAGCTTATATAAAAGGTAATTTTACAAGCAGATGAATTTGTGGAAAATTATTACATCAACATATTGTTATGTAATAATTTTCCACAAATGTTACATAAACATTTTCTTAGTAAATTTTCCAGTAGATGAGGATTAAATTAAGAGCCAACCATAATAAACAGATATGAAAACAGACACATAAGCAATTTTATAAAACACTAACAACTGAAATAGACATTTCATTTGTTTCTCATAATTTTGTGAAATTTCTAGTATAGCAGAAATCAACAACTAGCTAGGCTCATAAGCTTCATAAAAACAAATTTATAGCCATCTGACTCATTGTTGTATCCACAGTCTAGCACTATATAAACAGAGAAAAGCTTAGATTATAAAATGATAGATCTTTCTTTCATTTATAACTCACACCTACTTCACTTTATTTCTCTTTTCAGTATGTTATGCATCCAGTTGTCCAGATATGAAGCCATGAATCATCATTGTCTTCTTCTCCCTCCTCAATTCTCCCAAAGAACTTATTAATAAACAACTGTTACTGATTCTTCTTACAAAACACAATTTTGTGAATTGATATGCATTTCCTCCCTTAATAAAATATGCTTATTTGGGCCACAGTTGTTTTTCATTTATATTGTTCTTAAAATCCTGGAATTTATTCCCTCTATCTCTTAATATTGTTCTTGAATAAATTTATAGAACTAGGGCCAAATTAGTAAATTTTATGTATTGAAGTATATCCTCTCCTCTCAAAAATATGCTTAATCTTAACTACTAGTATTTGTCTGAATGTATTTGAAAATAATCAAGTTAACATGAGGCCACACTGGATTAGAACAGGTCCTAATTCAATGAGTTGTAACATTATAAAAAGTATGAAATGTACAATTAAAAATAAATACTAACAATGCCATGTAATGATAGATGCAGAGATCAGATACATCTCAAGGAATGCTGATGATTTCCCAAAATCATCAAAAGGTAGAAATGGTTAAGGAAGAGTCTTCAAAGAGAACATGACCCTGTTTGAAAACATCCTGTGTTATACTTTGAAACTCAAATGTCCTCTAAAGACCCTTATAGGAAAATGTTGGTCCCAGTCTATGCCAATATTGGAAGTTGTGCAATATTTAAGAGGTTGACCTTCACATCTGTCATGGTTAACCTTAACTGTGTCAACTTGATTGGACTGAGATACGCCCAAGGAATTAAAAGCAAAATTTTGGGTGTGTCTGGATAGGTCAAGGAGGCATCATTTTGGGTACTATGAATGGTATCTGGTCCCTTCCTCCATGGTGCTGTCCACCTGTCTGCCTCTACCTTGATGTTACTGCCTGGGAAGCAGCCTACCATGGATTAAGCTCTGTAAAACTGAGCCAAATACGTATTTCCTCATTTAAATTATTGGAATCAGGTAGTTGTCCCAGAGATAGAAAAACTCACTGTCACAGCATCATCTACCTGACACTGATTTTTTCAGACATGCAAAATGCAAAAGTTGTGGGATCCTGGGACTTCTATCAAGATTTCAAAGAACTGGAGAAGTCAAGCAGTACATGGAGAGTCAGAAAGCCTGCAAGTGGTCCCTAACAGGATGCATGCTAAAGTACAGAGTGAAACTACAGTACAGTGGAAACCCCAGAAAGGTAAAGATGCCAGGAATGTGGAAAGTTTCCTGAGAAAAGAGGCAGGCAATGAGCAGCAGCAGCCCTACAGAGAGGCAATGTGGGCTGCAACCTGTGAAGCTGTAAAGATACGGCTGCCCCAGCACATCCTGCCATAACACAGTCCAGCTGTCAAAAATGAAACTTTAGCTCACAATACCTGCCCTTCTGGTTTTAATCTGGAATTGGTCCAATCATTTATTCCTAATTCTTGTTCCCTCCTTTTGTCATGGGAATTTTTACCCTGTGCCACTGTCCCTTGGAAGTATGCCACTCTGTAGTTTCCGATTTACACCACTTCACAGCCAAAGGTTTGCCTTGATTCTTAGTGGAGTTTTGTACTTGGACTCTGGAACAATGCTGAAACAGTTAAGACCTTGAGTTCTTGGAGATAGACTGAATTGATTTGCAATTGTAAGATGGATTTAGAGCTTTGGCACCCAGTGGAACAATGCTATAGTTGGAATATGAAGTGTCCTTCAAAGTTCTATATTGCAGTGGGCCTCCAGTTTGTGACAATTAGAATTTGTTGGTACTTTTAAGCAGTGAAGCCTCATGAGAGGTCTCCCAGTCATTGAAGGTTTACCATAGAAGGGGATAGTGGGACCCACTCTCTTTTCCTTACACTTGTTAGTTTGAAACCATGAAAGAAATAGCTCCAGTCCACCACACACTTCTGTCTCAATGTGCCACCACAGGTATGAAACAATTCAGCCCATTCTTCATAGACTAAAACTTCTAAAACTGTGAGCCAAAATAAATCACTTTTCTTTGTAAATAGATTTAGCTTAGGTGTTCAAGAGAAAGCTCATTAATACACCTTTATTTTAGACTTCTGATATCCAGAACTATAAGGACCTATTTATCTTTGTAAGACCTTCCAGTTTGTCATTTTGGGGGGACTCCATAGGAAACAATTCCAATATGCAACAAAAAAAAAAAAAAGAAAAAGAAAAAGAAAAAGAAAAAAAAATTCTATCAATGCACTGTTCTTGCAAAATCCTTCTTTAACAGTTTTCTTAGGACCGAGTACAAATTCCTGGGTACATGGGCTCAGAATCCTAACTTGAATTAATCTCTTGAAAACTTTAGTTTCATAGTTTGCCATGATTCAGTCAGGATCATTTATGTCCCACCACTTTCCCTCTCCTTCCAGGCCCTAATACATGCTACACATTTTGACTATGTACCCCCACTCTCATTTCCCTCCCCACTAACCTGATTATCACTTCAATATAAATATCATTAACTGTGCTATTCCATCAGGGAACCTCTTAAGACACTCAAACTAGTTCATCATCCTCTGCTCTATAACAGTATAGTACAAATTTTATCCTAAATACTCATTATGGTTTATATCTAAATGTCCTTTTGTGCTCATAGGTGGGGCTTTTGGGAGGTGACTGAATCATGGATGAATATACTTATGAGTGGATTAGTCAGCTGATAAATTTATAGCTGAATGTGATTTGGGAGATGAAGCCTGGTCAGAGGAGGTGGGTCACTGGGGCCATGGCCTGGACAGGTTTATCTCCCCCACTCCTTCCCTGACCTTTCTTTCTCTCAGTTTCCTGCTGCCATATCTTGAACTGTTTCTCCTTTGCAATGCTCCTCTGCCGTGCCACCCTGCCTTGGAGCCAGCTGACTATGAACTGAAACCTCTACAAACTATCAGCCAAAATGAACGTTTCATCCTTTAAACTGTGGATGTCAGGTATTAGGTCCTAGTAAAAGGAAAGTAACTAAGACGGTACTGGATTGATTGTTTTAACGGCATTGTAGATTCCCTACGAGAAATGACAGTCTTTCCTGTGGTTTTTACTACCTTTCCTTTATCCAGCATGACATTTTTAGATTATTACGACTTCCCCATTACTACTCATCACTACTTCTAGTAAAGAGCTAACAATTGTTAAACACATTTATACCAAGATTTTTGCAAATAATTGAAAAAACACAATTCACATTATTTAAGCCTTTTAACTAGTAATTATTAAAGACAAATCACCATTATTTCTAAGTTATGGCTCAGAAACTGAATTTTAGAGTGGTTAAATTACTAATACACGGTCAAACTGCTCTGATATAATAAAAAGAGATATCATCTTCATCGTTTCTGAAATGAAAAGGCCATATTCTTAATATTTGTCTCATTAAATATTTGTTTGATATTCCAACAGAGAGTGTAACACAAATAAAGGCCAGGTGTTGAAATTAACACAACTGTGTTTGAGAACAAATGAGACAGAGATTTAAGTTTTTAGTGATAAAATGAAAAGGAAGGTTTGTTGTATGTTAGGTCCATATTAAGAAACAAATCTGAAGATAATTGAGAATTAATGACTCTATGGAAATAGGTTTCTAAGAAGGTATGTTAAACCAAAGTGAAGTTGTATTAATTGGTACATCAAATAGAGCCATATTTCCTTCAAGTATATCAATTGATAAAAATATTATTAAATTAGCAGAATGGAAATTAATTCATCACTAGCAGATTATATAAAGCCCTACTGAAGTTTTCAAAAAATTCAAAATATTTGAAGAGGCATGAAAATGTGTGAAGTGTTGTGACATATATCTGTTGAAATTTTGAGGCAGAGCAGCTTAAACTTGTTGATCACTATTGGCTGAATTTCTGAGGAGAAATAATGTATGATGTATTAGTAATAAAAAATCATTTTATGTTTTTACATCTTCAAGCCTTTATTAAGATTTCAAGAAAATGTCTATTTTAGGAGACAGCCATTTCTTTTCTTGAAATATTGATCCTACTTTGGGAAGTGAAAGAAAATAAGTAAATAAATCTCTCTCTGCATATACTTTTTAAATAATTTAAAATGTATTGTCCCTCAATTCTATTGCATAAATGTTGATAATATATTTAAAGAGTAGTCATGGATAGATCTCTAAATTTTTAGCCAACACAAGTAGAATGCATGATCCACACAAACATTCCTGGGAGGAAATGAAAACAGCTAATAATCCTGGGAAAGAAGGTCACATTAAGGTCAAATTTGGAAACTAAGAGATGGTAATTGAAAATTGATTCTAAAATTTAAGAAGAAATATAGAGATTGCCTTGGACAAAATACAAGTTACACTTTAGACATTTGAGTATAACTACATGCAAGAATAAGTGCTGCCCAGAAAATAAAGAAATCAGAGAATTACAGACATGAATATTATGGTATTAGAAATGCAAGATTGAAATACTGGAGAAAGGCAAGGACTAAATAACACCAGAAGTTTTTGGATAACAAATGTTCTTAGGAGTTATAGAAATGCATCCCATTCTTCAAGAGAGCAGATGAAAAAAAAATTAGGTAATAGAATAATTTACTCAGTTTTATATAATCCCATAATTAGCAACCAATAATGAGGAAGAGGAACAGCAAATACAGGAATTACAGAGAGATGAGAAAAAAATGTAACCAATATGAGGGAAATTTTAAAGCACAATGCTTATCAATACCAAATATTAAAAAGTAGTTATGAATGAGTGAAGACTTAAAATCAAGGCTTAAATTTCACATAATGTGAGTATCTGAGGTGAAAGTAGTTTTGAAAGAACAGTAAACTGAAAGCAGCAAACAGTAAATGAGGGAATGACAGGAGAAACTAGAAGGAATGAAAGTAGACAACATGTTCTGGACTTATAGTGTAAGAGTTAAATCAACCTGTAGCCAGTAGGCCTATTTGGTTAAACTTTCCTTATTGATGGTGCCCGTCTATAAAGATGAGGGACACATGCTAGATGAAATATAATTACTGCAGCTTCTCTGAAGAAAATAATTCCCTCATATGGGTATTTGTCCCAAATATTTGTTGAACAGGTAAGAAATTAAATCATATTGCTTTAAAGACATAAATTAATGAACCTGCTAAATATAAGATGAAAACATCACATTGAATTTCATAAAAATACAAAATTATTATTTATCAATTTAAAAAAATTTGTTTTTTAAAAGATTAGTTCTCAGTTCATCAAAAAAGAATAGTTTGTGCTGTCATTGTTCATTTATAAGCTTAGATTTTGTAATTTGAACAACTACTTCTAAAATAACCATATGTAATATATGAACTAGATTTTGTACTGTTATTTCTTTGAAATTTTGTATTATTTCTACCTTTTTTCTGTTTTGCTTTTTAAAAATAAAAAAAAGATTTAAAGAGAAAAACAAATGCAACGTAATCGACAAGTGGTGATGCACTCAACAAATATTCATATACTAATTGACAGTTTTAAAAGACCTCATGACCTAAAATAACTATTAACTGAGAGTGGTCAAGGAGCAAAGATGTAGGGAGGACCAAGGAGAAAATAATACTGAAGGTAGGCATGAAAAAAGGAAGAGAAATGAGAAATTCACAACACCTGGGGTGAGAGGGGCTGTTATTATGTTAGTAAAAATGGAGGACTAATAGGAATCAACTGCAATCCAATTAAGAGGACATACTAGAAAGCACTGAAGTTCTGTTAGGAGGAGGATGATGGACAATTGTGGGGACGCTGGAGGGGTTGTAAATAGATTGGAGAGGCCCACATTTAACCTTTGACTAAATTGAGAACTGTAGATGTGATAATATGATGACATGGAAAAGTTTGCTGGAGATAATGTAATTCCTGTGGTTTAAGACAAAAAATATCTGGCTAGTTTAACTAAAAATAAAAGTAAATGGGTACTTTATTAGCAACCCTTTGAGATAAGTAGGTAGTAAGGTGTGGAATCAATGCATGGCTTATACTAATGATTTGGTAAAGTTTTTAAAAAGATAAACTGGTACTCAAAAATATGCGTAGGGATCTGTCAAGATTCTTGTTAAAATTCAGATTCAGGGCCTCAAGCTCAGAGATTCTGAGTAGCTAAAGATGCCTGAGACTTCATTTTTAAGGGCATGCGAGGTAGCTGTTGCCCAGCTGATAGACATTGTCTCTTTCCCACCTTTGCAAATATTAAAGGATCTAGAGTCAATTTTAAAAACTACAAAGGAGTCTCATTAAAAATGGAATATAATTCCAGTGAAAAGATGAAAGGAGTTTAGTTTATAGCAATCAGGCAAAAGGATGATTTAATAAGCATCTGCAAGCACATTAAGTACACATAGAAGCATAGCTGAGCAATTTTTCTCCATTTCTGTTGTTGTCTAGATGAGAGGAAATTGACTTGAATTAAAGTAAAAACTCATTTATAAAGAAATATTTCTTGGTTTAAATAATGATTATAAGCTAGAACTGTCATGAAGGACATTTTTAGAGAATCTACATACATTTTTGTTTTACTTTAAAAGTATTTTTTTTAAAAAATCTATCAATCTTGAATATTGTGAGTATATCCCTTGACCAATATTGAATTAGGGTCATTGACTGATATTTTGAGGTCCCTCGCAATTCCATGATGGAAGCATTTAATAAGGATGTATTGCTCTTTGAGTAGTCTATGCAAGAGGTATTAACTGTGACTAATATGCTGTCCTCAAGATATGCCAGAGCAGCCTCATGAATCATGTCACATTGCTGCTAAAGACACTGTATGTGTGTGTGTTTGTGTGTGTGTGTGAATGTGTTTGCGTGTGTAGTCACTTACTAATCTCCTTCAGAACTACAGAATAAAAACAAGACTTAATTGAACCCTCTCTTTTGTTGACTGAATTTTTCTCCCTTTTCCCCTAATCTCAAAGACCAGACCAGCATTCAAGCAGCTGTTCTCCCCGTCTGTATTTGTAAATGCTAAGTGGTGCAGAGCTGTTCAAGCAAACAGAGGGTAGAATTCCACCTGCTACAATGAGAGAGAAGCAGTTTGGTTTCTGCAGCCTCCCATGCTGTGACAAGCAGTTAAAAAAAAAAAAAAAAAGACTGGCTAAAGTGACTACAGATGTTGTGTGAAATAGCCAGTATGTTTTCCACCTGTCTGTATTTGCCTAAGGGGTCAGGGACAATCAAATTAAAGCAATATGCAAAATGTGACAGATGTTTGTCCTATTGAGATAAATCTGAGCAAGTTACAGAAAGGTAGAATAAATGTAACACATAAAACAATACACAGAAACCGCTTTAAAGGGTGTCCTGAGAATAACATTTCTAAATAAAACCCTATTACTTTTTGCCCTTCCCTTCTAATTAGACCCATAATTGGACACTTTATAGTACCTAGTGGAAGCATAATTAGTCATTCTTTTTATAGCAGTGTAATTTGTTGGGAGTTAGGTTGTTGAAGTGGAAGAAGGGTCATTTTGGAGACTTTTTATCTTTTTTTCAGGCAACAGGTAATGGCATAGTATATTGCCTATTTTGTTGGAAGAACTTGAGTGACTGTTTCTCCATCAAATTAATGTCCTGGTATCTACCCCATGTACCTCTCAAAATAGAAGATAGCATTGTCTGCTACCTCTGAAGCTGATGCCAGGTAATGAAATGCCCTTTTGATGACTTATTGACTGGAACATTGCTAACATGTCAAGTTCAGGGAAAAGGGAGTTAGATGTGATATTATGATTATATATGTCTTGAAACAAAACACTTATATGAACATTTTTCTTTTGTGTCACATTGTTCTTTGGCAAAGTTCTTTTTGATCTTTATCTTTCTGTTCCTATCTTGAAATAATTTATGTTTTGAAATCTCAGCAACTGCCCCTTAAAATTATTAGACTTACAAAATATAAGGTGGCCAGCAAAAGCATAAAACCAATCAACCATTGGACATTAACTCTTTTGAAGGTTGTAAAATTTTATAAGACATGATGAAACAACATTCATTGCATTTTGTGGAAAGAACAATCTGTTCCAATTCAAGTCATTTATAAATACTTTCAGGGACACAGCAGAGGATTTTGTGTGTTTTTTACTTTAAGGGAGAACCTATTATGATTTCCAACATAGATTGTCCCCTAATTTCATTGTCATAAAGTGACACATCAGTCTAAATACAAGCAATCCATTGCTGGTCTCACTGAGTGCCAAACACGCGTTGATTTAGATGGTAACTTATGTGACTCTATTGAAGGCCAATGGAAATTACGCAAACCATTTTTCTTTTCTACTGAGGTTTCCAAACTCTTGATCACAAGGCAAGACAAGCACAGAAACCTAATTGAGATTTGAAAGTCTACTGGTATACTGCTATTGCAGATTCCCTCCTTACTAACACAAAAGAAATATTTCCTGCCCATGTTTGGTTGGAATTATGCAGTGCTGGGTAGTGTTTAGGAGGTCTTTCCCAAGAGTACACCAATACTTTTAAAATTAATCTGATTGAGCTGCAATTTATCAACATATTTATGAAGTGCTTATTTGTCAGGCACTGTTCTAAAACAGAGCTTCTTCAAATTCTAACAATCCCAGAGATGATAAAGTTGGCATTACCTTATGAATGGTGCTTTGAAGTATGGAGTTTTTCATTCTCCCTCTCATCTCAGCCTGACAGACACACAGTGTGTAAATAATTCGACCCAAATTTCAACCTTCTCTTGGTAATATTGAACATGAAGAACATTTTGGGAAGTAGAGAAATAGACACATACACACATACACACACACACACACACACACACGGGATGGAAAGTGAGGGTGCTTCAGGTTAAAGAGATGCTAGGAAGAACGATTGCTCCTTGTTGCATTGAACAAGTCTGTCAATCACATGAAATCTAGGAAAATGTGCCAACCGACATAATGAAATGGATGGACTAATTTAACAAGCACTAATCAACTAACTCAGGTGCAAATTTCCGTTAGATTGTGCTGCTGAGTATACATTGACAATAGGTTAATTTCTAGGGCAGTTCAAGCATTAGGAAATTCCGTTGTTAATAATGTGACTGATTTGTGTGTTTTGTGTGTTTTTCACGTTTGAAAGAACACCACTGCCTCAAAACACATTTTGAGAAGAATGAAAAAGTATCATTTTCCCCCTAGAGGGGGAAATGCTGTTGAGATTTTTAATTTGTAAAAAATAAAATGTTTGGGCTGGGAATATAGCTCAGTAGCACAGTACCTGCCCAGCAAGCACAAGGTGATGAGTTCAATCCCTGATAACAAAAGAAAAAAGAGAGAGAGAAAGAAAGAAGAATGAAAGAAGAACAGGATGTTTATCTTACTGTTTAGACCCACATATACTTTACACTAGTAATTTACATATATAAATCTTGTTTATTTCTTACTATGATTGTTTTACTATGATTTACATATATGCTGTATACTTAAGATAAAGAATCCTTAGGATTCAGTTCAAATTTATCATATTGGATGATCTGTATGAAATTATAGCCCATCAGAAGCCAATTTGTATACCATAAAATGTAGGTGGTTCCTAGTTATCATGGGATTATAGAATTTTGTAATGTAAAAAGTCCTGAGGAACATTTTCAAAAATAATATGCACTCAATAAAAAATCTGTGGGATGAAAATATTCAAATGTAAAAACTGAAGGAATTAGTATCTAAATGGTTATATGAAAAGCAGAAATAAATTAAATATACTTCTCCTTCAAGACGAAAGCAGTAATGTATTTCCCTTTCAACAGCGTGTTCAGGTTATATCACTTCTTGCTTGCCTGCCAGCTTTCATTTTTAGACTTTCAGGGGGCAGTTCAGAATGTGCATGAGTGGGCAGGTTAGGGGTTTCTTAAAACCTAGCAGTGATGCCTCACACCTATTAAAAATAATCCTTTAAATTTTTTCACAGGTTAAAGGGGAAGATGGGAATTTTTTTAATCCAAGAAAAATTACAAAAAATAAAAGAAATTTATTTGTAATTTTAAATGAACATAACAGCATTTTCTCCTTACACATAAAAAGATTATAGAAACTCTGCAAACTTATGGCATTATTTTAAATTCAAAGGTATGTTATTAACCTAAACAAATTCATAAGACTGATTTTGTAGATATGGCTATGAACTGACGGATAATATTTCCAAGGAAAAGAGTAATTATTTCTGTTCATTTTTGCTTGGTTTTCACAGGCCAAAAAAGGGAAAAAAAAGTTTCAAAACATTTTTGAATGTTTTATTTGCAATACTTATGAGAAAGTATACCTAACCAGATTAATCAGTGTATCTAGTGTCCCAGCTCAGTACTTATCAGTTAAGGAAGGTACTTGAGACCAATGACTCCTAACTCTAACAAATTTAACTTTCTAGCTTTATTACAAACTTAACTTTGTTACTGAATTTGTAGGTAACGGAACTACTTTTGCATGTAAACATATATACATATGCATATAATAGCCTAAAAATAAAGAACAACTATTCATATGCAATACTCAGACATGATTACACCAGAATAATGTATGAAATTGACAAATGCCAGAATCTGATTCAAATAAATTAAAGTGGGTTCAAAAAAAGAAAAATGCAGCCGAATTTCAATTTCATAAAAGACAAAAATAATGAAAGAGCTGATGATAGTAGAGCACTAATACACAGTGTAATAGGATATGTAAAAACAGACTAGACTTTTTTGTGGGTAAGAGAAAATGTAAATTAACTAAAGTAAAGAGAATATTTCAGCACAGATTATAGACTGTTAATATGGAGAAAATGGGGCCATATGAATATTTTGAAAACTATTTCATAGGTCAGCATCTTATAACCACAAATTTGCACAGACGATACAAAACAGAAAGTGAATTAGAAAAAAAAATTAAAGAGGTTATAAAGAAGCCTTGGGTAGATATGGGGAAAAAGTTAGAATAAAACTGAGAAACAACAGGAACCCCATAAGAGCTTTATACCTAATTTTGTTTTTTAAATTAATTTTCACAGGATAAATTTTAACACCAATTATGAGTATGAATAATGACAATGTACAGAATGACAAAATGAAAAATTCTTTTAACAATTATTTTTAACAAAACTGTATAAATTTTTTGTACTTATGTGTTTACACAGTTTGGAACATCATCTCAACATCTATTAAAAGAGTTTCAAACAGTACTTGGTGGTGCACGCCTGTAACCCCGGCACTCGGGAGGCGAAGGTCGGAGGATCCTTGTTAAATTTGGGAACAGCCTGGACTACAAAGTGAGCTCAAGGCCAACCTGAACTGCATAGTGAGACCTTGTCTCAAAAAGACAAAAAACTAATTAAATAAAAGAGTTTCAAATGTTATACATTGAATAATTTCACAGGGCGGTAACATTTTTTTGACATGTGCACTTACATTGATCATGCAAAAACATTGCCATTAAAAATATGGCTTTTGAAAACATAAATTGCTTTGGGTAGTATTAGCAACTACAGAAGGTAAAAACTGATGACACATGTCAAATTTGTATAAAGAGTTTTATCTCTGTATTAAAACCAAGGAGAAAAAAAATAGCTTTGATTTAATGTATGAAATATACTTACATGTTCAGATGTCGGTGTTTTTGTTTTACACACGCATCCAGTGAAGCAAGTTAAAAATCATCAAAAATGAAGGACAATACATTGTGCGTTCTACTTCCTTATGTTGTGGAATATCTAGTACCCCTATTTTCCCAATTCTTGACAGTATTCTTAGTCATTTTGGCAGTGACATAATTCCCTCAACTTTCTTAGAGTCCCATAGCTATTTTTTTCAAGGAAGCACTAGGCTCGGAAAATATCTTGTCACTAAACATTCACATCATACAGCGAAATTATCTATCACATTCTGCTAGCTCTAAAAATCTTTCAATAACAGGTTTTTGACATTATCTTCTTAGTATGGATTAAAATTTTTGGTTGCCAAAATGAGAGTCCAGTCTAGTCCTATCAAACTTAACAAACTCTTATATTTTCTAGATTTTGGTTTCTATATTTTAACTGTTCACTTGAATGTTGGAAATCAGATTTTCTCAGTCTGAATAAATCTTGGACATAGACAGCTACCAGTTTATGCCAACATAATGTGGTTTTGGATTCTAATATCAAGTTAGCCTAACCTATCTGTTTTCCCTCAAAATTCTCCAATAGCAAAAATAATTTTAAAAATCAAAAATGCAATCAATTCAAAATTTAATTACTGTACTAGAAAGAATCAAGAAGATAAATTTCCAGAAATACAGAAGTGATAATAAAACATTTTAAATAAACTTTTTCATTGATACAACTGGGAAAAAGACTATCAACAGTAAAATAAAAGTCATTATAGAGTAATATATTACTCATAATTTCACACTTGATTTTAAAATTATAAGTATTTAAATGAAAACCTGATTTTTATATTATAGAAGCTAAATCTTTGAAAAGTTGCAAATTCAAGTGAGTAGTCACATAGAAATAGCTCTATTACAGCTTGGAAATATTTCCTTCAATATTCTAAATATGAAATGGAGTAGCCCAGGTGTCCACCAGTTGTGGTGATAAAAATCTTGCTGTTACTTTACTTCTAGGCAGTTGGAAAATATACGAGTGCAAATAGAAATAGCAATTTAAAAATATGTAACACTGTTAGCCTAACAAAGAGATCTGGCAGAGAAAAATCATTTGCTGCCACAAAAAATAAAAGTATAATTGAACGTTTCATATTTTGGTTGTCAGTGCCCATCTGAGGCCGTTCAATACAAAGCCTGACCATACAAAGCAGAGATACAAGTAAAGCAAAGCAAAATTTCATAGGGAGGTGTTGCTGACAATTCAGTGCCGAAGTCAGGAATAGGTGTGACTTCATTTACATTTTTTAACATTTAAAGCTTTTAGAAATTGCAAAACTTTGAACTTCCTGAGTTCAAGATTCATGAGATTGTCTAAATCACTTTCTGATCACTGAGAGAAAATTCTTGCCACCTAAAATTGAAGGGAGGGAAGGATTATTTTGGCTCATGATTTTGGAGGACTTGTTCCATGGTTAACTGGCTCCAAGGAAGAAAGCATGCTAGACAAATCCAGTGGAGGAAAGCTGCTCACCTCCTGGTGGTGGGGAAGTAGAAAGGGAAGAGAAGAACTGGAGCAGTGTTATACCTTCCAGGTCACAGCTTCAGTGACCCGCATCTTCTGACGAAGCCCCACATGCAAAAAAACACATTCAGCTAAGGATTGAGCAGTGAGTTAATCTACCGATGAATGTGAGTTTTCCCTGATCCGATCACCTTCTAAAAACCCCCTCTCTGAACACTGAGACACTGAGGAAATATTTTAGATCTAAACTATAACAGATATTTTCGAACTTAGAACCGTATACATAAAATTGCAAAAACTAGACACAAAAGAATGCAGAAATTATTTGTAATTTTTTTACAAACTGCAGAAACAGAAAAAATAAAATTTCTCTTTAGATACCAAGAGAATAAAAATATTCTTATAGTCAGAGAGTGGTAGAATGCAACTGTAATCTCAGCACATTGAGAAGCTGAGGAAAGAGGATCTCAAGTTCAAGCCCAGCCTGGGAAATTTAGCAACTCATTGAGAACCTGTCTTTTAAAAAACAAATACATATATATATATATATATATATATATAGAGAGAGAGAGAGAGAGAGAGAGAGAACAAATATATCATATATACAAAACAAACATATATACTCATATATATAGAACAAATACATGAAAGACATCATAAAACATATATATATATAAAACAAATACATACATATATATATAAAATCAAACACCCATGGAATTATAATTCAATACCAATGCCCTGGGTTCAATCCTTAAAACTTAAAAACAAAGCAAAAAATCATAAAATGAAGTCGTTGAAAGTTTTACAAAGCAATATTATTCAATATCATTCTTATGGTCGAAAAGAAGAAAAAAGTTGATATCAAGCTGTTTCAGGTTAACTAGTTGGAGTCAGTCATTATATAGAACAGAATTAATGAGAATAAAAGTTTTGCCTTTCATATTCATGGACTGTACATAAGGAATACTTAATATAGATTTTTAATAATGTAAGATCATATAAAAGTCTAAATTATTACTGGAGCTTAATTATTTTTCTGATGCTGAATTGGAAAACACTGAAATTTAACTCAGATTATAAAAACAAGTTGAGAGTTTACCTCTTTGCACGACAGCATTGTGACTTGCTGGATCAAACCCCTATTTTCATCATCATCATCTTCTTCCCTTGTTCTTACTAAAGAATCTTACAGCTACAAACTCACCTGCTCAAACTCCAACTTTTTAAATGTTCTCGTGGTTAATATTCATTTTCTTATCATTCTTATTGATAAATCTAAATTGATACTTGCTGGTTTTGTCTTTTCCTTTCAAGGTTTCCTACTTCTTGCCTGAGAAATGAGAGTCAGAAGGAAAGCAGTCTCCTTGTGGCAAGAGGCTTGTGTGTGGAGGCCTGAGAAAGATTCTGAACTTTGTTGCATAATTGAGACTCTGTACCATCTCTGGATTAAAAATCTCTGAATGCAGTTACACGAAATAAATTGACACGTAGGTTGTCTTTATTTGTATTGTTTTTAGTACTTGGACCTGAATCCTTACCTGAAAGAGGTTATATATGATTTTTGTTGACACTTTTAAGTCAAACACATTTCTTGGTTTCCAATTCTACAAGAGGGAGATGCTAGGACAAGGAGTCAAATGCCAGTATTTTAAGATCTGATGTCACAAAACATCACAAGAGAGTAACACAAGTCAGAGAAAAGAGGAAAGTCACTAAAAGGCAGTGTACAGCTGGAAATCAACTCCACTAGAAAACTCTAAAAAACAATGTATTTTATGGCTCAGAGTCACTCATAATAAAAGGCAAAGAAGCTAGAGTATTTCCTGACTAATTTTACAATCTAGCAATATCATTTTAAGTGCCATTTCTGTGGTGCTCACTCTAAAACTAATCATTTTCTTGATTAGCATTCTTTCATGTATTCCTTTCACCCCAAAAAAAGTTGCTTAGGGAGAGGTCACAGGGCACAATGATCAATAGTTGTCATAAAAATGTTAGAACCAATTGCACAGAAGCAAGAGATCAACAGCATCTTCTGGAATCCAGTGCATAAATTTCTTATATCCATGCCCTAAATTAAATACCCTCTAATCCTGGCTCTGAGATTTTTAGGTAGTAGCATGCCCCAGTCATAAATAAAGCATGCAGTAAAATATTTAGAAGAAAGACTACAGCATAACTGCCGCAGCTAGTACTAACACTATATTTGACATTTATCATCTTTCACTGATTGCTCTAGATCCCATTCAGTCCTGAACAGCAGTTGCATGGTCACTGGAAATCTCAGGTTTTCATTTGCGAGACTGATAATCCCTCAAAATATAATGACACGGTGATGGATGTATATCAATGATACCTTGTACACAGTTGCCACTGAGTATGAGTACCCTCAGCATTGTGCTGATAAATTCCATAATGTCTTTGCATATTCTTTCCTATCCCTGCTATATAAGAGTAAACTTACCTCAAACAATGAAAGGGACAGTTATTCAGACCATCTGCTATGTCTCTTTCTTGTTCATTAATCTACTAGCATGAGGAGACTAAAATTACCAGATTGCAATAAGATTTAATGTTTAGGATTTGTGGAAATTTTATTGTGCTCTTTGATATATCATCTCCATTCCTGGAACCAGAGAATGAGTTCATCAGAGCCTAAAGTTACAGGGATGGGAAGTACAAATTCCTAAATGGGGTAACTGGATGTGACAAAGAGAGATTTCAACTTTACATTCACTCACTCAAGCATAATGTCTCAGATCTTCAGAGATTTAATCAACAAGTCAGAACCTTAGCTTTGCCTTCTATGAAACTATCCCAAAATTCTATATGACTGGCAGCATTTTAAAATTATAGTTCTTGGTGGCATCACAAAACCTCATACAAATTTGCATAATTTTTCACAATTAAATGAAAACTATGTAATATTCAAACTTAGGACAACAAAATACTCTGTGAATCCTTGGATATTGTTACTTATTGAGACACTGGAAACAGAAAAGAAAATCGATATTGGGGATACTTTCCAATACCAATAAGAATGAATTTTGTATTTGCTAAGAATATAGAAAAATTCCAGTGTTTTTGGCATCCCACCAAATGTTTAGTCTTTAATGGACTTTACTGAGGGCTTCTCACACCATCTTAGATATTCTTCTTACTGATGAGACAAAATGCATGACACCCAATGTTTAAGGATTAAAGGTTTATTTAGCTCATAGTTTGTACAAGTTTCAGTCCATCATCAGTTGGCTCCAAGGCAGGGTGGATGGCAGACAAGTATCATGGTGGAGAAACAGTTCATGGTGGGCAGAAGATAGCAAAGCAAATGAGGGTGGACCACATCTCTTTCTATGGCTTATATCTTATCCAGCTAGCACTCACACCCTTAATCCTAGTGTCCTTGATCCTAGCTTTGCACTATTAATCAATTCCAGCATGCACATTCTAGATCCAACCACCTCTAAAAAAGTCCCACCTATGACTGCATGAAGCTTTGTGGGGACATCTAGATATGAGCCATGACAAACTCTTTCATTTTTATTCTTAAGAATTCATGCTTTCTGCTTCCATAGCTTTACCTCTGATGGACTAGGCATCCTAGCTTTCCTAAAAATTATGCCCTCATAGTTATCACATTACCTTACTATATATTGCAGTAATTATTTTTGCCAACCTAATGGTCAAGCACTGCTAGATGGTCTCTAAACTTGTAAAGCACCATCATTCTATTGACACAAGATAGTCCAGTGCCATGACAACATTCCTTATAATTAAATAGTTCCTATTTCTCAACGATATTTATGAATTTTTGGCAATCAGATTCCCTCTTATTTAAGAGAAAGGAGTAAACTTTGAGGCCTACAGGAAACATAATCAACTGGTTGATTGTTCTAGTATTACAGCCATGCTAACATACTTCCATTGATGCCAAGATCATTAATCTCTTCTTTAATATCTTCCAAGGAAGTTCTGGCAAATATACCTCATTTACCATGGGCAATAATTTCTCCAAGTGTTAGGGAACCATTCCAACATAATATTAGAATCATTTGCAGGGTCTTTGCCAGCACCTTAATCTTGAATCTCAGGCAAGTTTCCTGTATCAATAAACTCCCCTTATTTTGCTTTATATTCCACTCCCTCCTTCTGACAATTTTAACATTAAATTTTAAACACCTTCTCCCATTTTCTACTATACAAAGATTCTGTCACTTGTTCTAAAAAAAAATTCCTTTCTTCCTAAAATTTCCACAAGGAAATCTTGATTCCAAGGTTTGGTGCCCATGCCTTGTCTAATAGGGCCCTGGTGTTAGTATAAGGGTCTTGCCAGGATTTTGTTCACTTTGTGTTTCTGTCAGTGGTTTGCTTTGCATTATTGGAGGAGATCTTTGCAAATGTAGCTACACATATTTCTTGTTATCATACCAAGTTCTTAGCAGTTACTTGGCTGCCTCAAAGCATTCACTTTTACTCTAAAAGAATTTTATTTTGCAGTTATTATCTTTAAATCATTGTCCTTGTATAATTACCATTCCCTCATATTTCCAAACTGGTAGAGATTTTGCCTGAATTATAGCATGTCTTTCCCCTGTTAACCCACCCTAATTTACCACAGTGTTAGTCTTGGTTATAATCACATGGTTTATCACCTGAAATAGTGCCCTTGTTTCCACATGACTGGTGACTAATTTAGCACCAAACTAGTTCTAAATGCTAAAGTTGAAGGTTTGCTCCTACAGTCATTTTTGGCACAAAATGTTTTTGCCTGGATTCCCTCCAAAACAAGTATTCACCTTTCAGTATTTTATTTGAGAAGTCATCTCAGGAGGTGCCATCAGCTCAGTGAGAAAATGTGGCAGCAAGGGAAAGAAAACCAGCAAAAGTTGGGCTACAAAACCAATACCAGTTGGAATAATTGATCTCAATCCCATGAAGACATTTGATTCTCATCCATCAGGTGAGAAAGCTGTGGTATCTCCCCACTGTCTCCTTTTGCCAATGATTAAAACATCAACTCTTTGGTCCTTTGTTCCTGTTGACTACATAGGTCAAGCCCATTCCTGCAGTTAGACTTAAATCAGAGTGACACAGTTCTTTGTGGTAAGCAGCCTTCATGGAGTACGCTTGTGTACATAAAGAATACGGACAAGGGTTTCACTAGCTCCAATAAGAAAAATCTTTCCTTTCTCATAAGGCTAGAGGGAAATATGGTATACTAGAAAAATCTACCTTCACCTGTATGTGTACTTGAAATAGAAAACTGTATCCATAGTGTGAATAAAAATACACAAGAATTACTTCCTCTAACAGTATCAACTCTCCCCTTCTCCAGATACATGAAAATCCCTCACATTTTATTCTTTTGAGCTTTTGATAGCCTTTGTTAGAAAGTGAAACATACTTAGAAATGAATGTGACTTGAAGCATTGTAACAATTAAATATAGTATACAAAATAGAAAAAAGCTGATGTCATTCTAGCTACTATACTGAATTTGTGCTGACATTGCTGCATAAAAAAATCACAATAACTCTTTAAACTTGTAATATTTGCTCTGTCTATAAATGAAAAGGTTGATAACAGTTAGCACAAACTGGCTATATGACTTATTCAAACATAAGAGCCTGTATCACATACTAAGCAGTTTGCAGAGCAGACGATGCCCAACGCTCTCCTCTCTCAAGTCCGTTCCTCTTACTCTGCTTTTCAGTGACTATATCCATACCCAAGTAAGGGGTATCATGGTATAAGTAAAACTGTACTTTGTATTGGATGGGTTCAATTAGTGAACCTTTCTTGAGTTTAAAGAGTAAAGATATGTGTGATACATTGTACTTTATTTGTAGTTTTTCCCACTTTATCACATAACATGCTGGTGTCTCTTCTAAAATCTTTAATGCAGTATTATAGTGAAATACTCCTATAATTACTTTTCCTCCTTGAAGGGTATCTAGTTTCAAAAGGCCTAAAATGACTTCAGTAGGGGAAGAGAAAGAGACATGTTAGTGTTCGACATAGGATGGCTCTGCTCTAGGCCCCAGGGAGAAAGTCTCAGTAGAGGGCATTTGCAGCTTTCCAGGCTGCCTGTATCATTCTGGGTTCCAGTCAGAAACAGATGGCACATTCAAATTAGGATAATTTGAGGAGGATTTAATTAAGGGGCAATTTACAAAAATGAGGGTAGTGTATAAAGAAACCACAAGGGATGGAGCAGCGTCTCCTGTCATTACCACCCACAGGCTTGAAGTAGGGAAGGGAAGGAGTAGTTTAGGAGGCCAGTAGCCCCGAGAGCTGGAAGGAAAGGTTCTCCTGCAGAAGAAGTTAGCAGTCTGGTCAAGGGACAAGCCAGCCTTCAGGGACACCGCGGGAAGAATTACCCTCCCCTCCTCTCCTCCCACACTGATCTTACACTTGGGCTTTCTGTTGACTGATGCTTGTTGGAACCAACCACACAAGAAGCGGACAGGTTGATGGATTCCGCACAAATTAGAAATTCAAGGCAACAAACAGGGTGCAAATGTAGAGATGTGGTTCTGAAAAGGCACTGGAACAATCCCAGGCCCTTTGTGTGTGTGTGTGGGGGGGTGTCTCTAAAGTATTAATTTGGTAAAATTTAGGGTGTTTCCCATTAAGCGAACATAAAAAACAGACATTCATTCCTTACACTTTTGGAAGCTGCGAGTTCTCATTCAGGTGCTCATGCAAGGGAAGTGAGCAATTTCAGAATTAGCTCTTGCTGACTCAAAAAAGCAGTGACCATGGTACTGGCAGCAAGCAGGTTTCGTGAGCCAGTCAGCACAGCGAGTAGACAATCCGTTTCCAGGGGTGGCAGCCCTGGCTGCAGAGGAAAAAATTGCTCCCTTTAGAGGACCTGGACTCTGCTTTCTATCTGGTGAGATTTACTTCTCCAACCTTCCTGTTCCCCTCTCTCTCTCTCTCTCTCTCTCTCTCTCTCTCTCTCTCTCTGTCTCCCTCTCTCTGTATGTGTGTAATTTGAATACATTGCCTAGCAGCATCAATTCACCAGAGATTATTTGTGGTTTTTAGACTAGAGGATTCTGATTAATAGGGGAAAACGATGCCATGTGCCACGAGTGAGTTGCAGAGGTAACTTTAGAGTGGCTGTCATGAGCCACTAGAAGTCCAGAGTTATTCCCTGAGTGCTCTAATCTTAAACAATCTTCACAAATAAGAAAGATTGAGAAGTTGATCGTATTGCTTAATGAGGGCTAAAAACAAATAAAACAAAACTGTACCTAGTATTTTAGCTGGGAAATTTTAACATGCAGCCTGAAGCAGCACATCTATGATTCATATTTCACCTACAGTAGTCTGGAACAAAGAGACCATTGAAAGCACTGAGAAACTGAGCAAGCGTAATAGAACAGTATGCCAGGAATGAGGCATTCAAGGACTGCAGGGCGAGCAGATGCTTCTAATAGCACCGGATAATTTAAAGAAAAACAATGAGCAGCAAACCAAGTCCCTAAATTCTTGGCACAAGCCATAAAGTGAAACCCAGGAAATTTCTAAAATTAGGTTAAACCATCATTTATCTTTTCATTGACATAGCCACGATGTGGGGAGAAGCATATCTGAGATTACACCTTCAATGCTGGTTTTCAGTCACAGCCTCCATGGTGGTGTCCGTCCCACACTTCCTTCTTTACCTTCCTCTTTGCCTTCCTCTGGCCTCTGCACAGTAGAGGTCTGTCAATGAGTGCTGCAATGGCTTGAACTTGTCTTGTCCTCTCTGAAGCTCATGTTCAAATATGCTTCCCAGTGTCTGTGTTAGGAGGTTAGTGGGGTTCCTAAAAACGATTAGATCATTAAGAGGAATTCATGTTTTCCTGGAAGGACTGGTTTACATTTAAAAGGACTGAAAGAATAGATATGCTAAAAGCAGATTGCTCAAAAGGGAGACTGATATTTGGGATTCTGTCTCTCACGCGTGTGCCTGCATGCCCTTCTGCTTCTGGCAGAAGCAGGAGTCCTTAACCAGATGCAGCCATCCGACCTTGGATTCCTCAGCCTGTACAAGTATGAGCCAAAGTAGACTTATTTTTATAAATTACTCAGTCCTAGGTATTTTGCTATTGCAACAGAAAAATGGATTAAGACACTTGAATTGCTGAAAAATATTAATGAGGAAAGGCTTTAATGTGTAAAATGGAGGATACAGAATCTACCACAGTTGAAGTAAATATAGCAGCAAATGACCAACAATGGGAGGCGGATCCTCTAATGTCATGGATGATAAGCAGAAAGCTGAGAAAGCCACTTGTATTTACTCTGGATATTATTATATACAAACAGAGGAATTCCTAACAGGGAACCAAAAACAAAACACACCAAACTATAGAACAAATTGGAGGATAATTTTTTCTTACCAATAATTGTTTTCCCCTGGACTTGTCTAAATCTTGGTGTTCTTATACGAAGCTTGTAAGATGGCTTCTGTGCACAAAATTTTTCTTCACAGTTTTTTTAGGAAATAGAATTGTATTTGTGTACCAATTCATCATAAAAGGAAGCTATGTGTTTTTTTTTCAATAGAACTGTGCCCTAATTATATTCTTTTCAAATCTACGTGGCCCAATGATACTGTCTTTTTTGGATGCCTCATTTTCTTGTATTTTTGTTTAAAATAACATTTTTTGGTATTAAAAAAGTGTTCACCATGTCTTTTATAGCCAACTGTCAGGAAATAATTATAAAATTGTGCAAACACTAAATGTCTTGTAGAATATTATGATACATACACAAACCATATCTTTAAAATCAGCATAACTGCATTTTAAATGTAAATGCTTTCATGCATAATTTTGAATCCTGTAAACAAAAGGAAGCAAGAGTCAGTCCTTCAATTAGGGAATTTAAAACCTAAGTATCCAATGTTAATTTTAAAAAGAATAGTGGATTTGAAATATCTGTACTAACAGTCAATAAAATTCAAACATTCAAAAACAACTTTTTTTCAAATCAACCAAGTTACTGACCTCCTGACTTCCCTATCATGAATGGACATCTATATTATCTTTACCAAACCCATTTCAGGATTCATAATCTCTCTTTCTCTCTCTTCTTTCTCTCTCTCTCCCTCTTCTCTTTCTCATGTAAAACAGTTACCATCTTATTTAAATTCCATGTCAATCCCATATTTACCTTACTTGCTAACCCTAACAACAGTTTTAGGAGCTCACTGAGCTGTGTGGGGTTTGTGCTAGACTCCATCTCTCTGTCCTGAGCTGTTCCTGAGATAAAATTTCTGAGAAGACCACTGTGGCAGAGAGCAACCCCAGAGATTGCTGCTACCTTGGGAGCACAAGACCCTCTGCTTCCCATATGCTTACCTGATGGCTTTACGCATCTACCTGATGGAGCCTTCTGTGAGAGTGCTGTCAGTGCTGATTAGATACTTGCAAGATCCTGACCCTCTTTTCAGCCTACCCATGTGTACAGAATAATCTGGACTGCTAATCTGCAAACTATGGTGACAATTGGGGATCCATTTTATATCCACATCCTCAACATGTTGGCATGTTTCCAGCTCCTCTATCCATATTTTTGACATCTTTTTACATGATTATCCTCACATTCATCCATAAAGTAAAGCCCTAGTCCATACTCATAAAAAAAACCCTACAATTTCATGAGAAACAGTAAGAATGGTAGATAGCAGAACACAGAACACTTCTACTTCTTTCTCTGAGATCAATAAAGACAACAAGTAAATATTTCTTCGCTCTCTTTCCTCTCTCAGAACTCCTCAATCTCACTTACTACTAACATTTTCAGGTAGATAATTCTGTGTGTGTGTGTGTGTGTGTGTGTGTGTGTGTGTGTTACTGAGAACTGAACCCACAGAGTACTAAGCTGCATCCCTAGCCATTTTTCAAGTCTTTCCTTTTTGTTTTGAGACAGGTTCTCACTATATTGTCCAGAGTGACCTCAAACTTAATATCCCCCTGCCTGAACTTCCCAGGTAATTAGAGTTACAGTTGTGTACCACCACACTCAGCTTAGATAATTCTTTGTTTTATGTACAAGAGCCCTATGTACTAATGGATACTTAGTATTCTAGAATTCTACTGACTACATGATGGTCATCCATTTCAGCTCTGAAAACCATAAATATATCGAGATGTTAATAAATATTTCTCTGAAGTAAGCAAAATAGCCCTCCCCCAACTAAGAACTACTGCTCAATACTGACATGTACTAGTATAAAGAGTATACACATATACTATATATGTGCATATACTATACTATAAATAGTATGGGCTGAGAAGGGACAACAGGAACCTGGTCTATTAAAATCTCTCCATATCTGTATTGTCTCATCAGTCAGCAGTGGTATTATTTCAAATCCAGACTTCAAAATATCTTGGTGTCCTCTTTTCTCAGCAGTGAATTATCTCCATAAAAATATATAATCATTTAACTTTAAGATCAGTAAGAGTTGTTATGTGCTCCACAAAAACCAAGTTACAAGTACCTTAAATGAACACTGTAGTGGTTGATTGACTGTGTCAACTTGAGACATTTAGAAGCTTAACTAACTGGGTTTAGCAACTCTACACCCTAGGGTGTAGAAGACCCACCCTAGGGTGGCTCATCACCTGGAGGTATAAAAGGGAAGGAGGAAGGACAAACATATTCCATTCTTGGGAGAATCTCCAGTCTTTACCTTTGATTTGGACCTCATCTCCTGGATTCCAGTGTAGACTCTTCAGCCTTTCATCACAGAGTTTTCAGCCTTCTGTCACAGACCCAACAGCCTGCTGGTGTGGACTTGCACAAGACACTAGGGTGAACTCCAGACCTTGGATGGAATCCTTTGGCCTCCAGTGTGTAGACACCCTCTGTACACTTCCTCATCTGACTCTGTGGCTGACCACCATAAGCCAATCTTGTTGTTTCTTTTACATCTGTATATCTCGTGTTATATCTGTTCTCTCTAGTAAAACCCGGACTAATACAAACACTTCACCTGCTATCTTGTCCAGCTGGGTTCCAAAACATGTTTTGAGGCCCAAGAACAACAGATTCACATTGTAGTTGTCTGTACTCTATTGAATATCGTAATAGAGTTTTCATTTTGGACAGTGCTGCCTCTCTCTGGTCTAATCCTCAAGTCCCCAAGTCTAAATTTTTGGATAAAATTTGTATCTTATGAGCATTTCCTCAAGGAACTCACATCCTAACTACCACTCTACCCATAATTTTCTTTTCACCTTACTCCACAAAACTTCATGAGAAAGAAGTACAGACTCCCTAATTTCTCACCACTTCCTTTTCCACTTCAACTATTGCAATATAATTTCTTTTTCATCCCCCCAATAATATAAAATCACCATCTGTTATAACAAATATGTATTCTTTTGACCTTTTCTTGCTTTTTGACTTCTCCATGAAAACTTATAATCATTTTGTCATTCTATGATTGGCCTAACTAATGTTAAGCAAGTACTGAATCAATTCCTCCTTGCTTCTTTTTGGTAGAGATGTTGCCCAATTTCCTTCTCTCAGAGACTGTCTCTCATTTTGGCCGGCACACTCTGCCTGGATCAACCATCATTTGATGCTTCTGTGATGGATTTCCCCTGCTCAGTCTTCCAGGTATACTCCTGATCTTTACTTCTTTCTCTTTGCTCAAGAATTTCAACTGTAGGGATGATATCAGTAACTCACAGATACTCTAATCAGATTTGATCAATGGGGAACATCAACAGGAGTACAGAGAGAAGCAAAGGTTCATGTCAAGTTATTAATTCCCTTTTGTCTTATGTGAGGTTTCTTGAAGCCTTTGTACCCTTAATACTTAATACTTTGTACCCTTAATATTTTGTACTGTTCTTTCACAGTGTATTTTATGTTGTATATGTTATTTTGCACTCTGGGAAGTTGAGACTAGAGGACCCCAGGTTCTAGCATAGCCTGGAAAACTTCACAATTTAGGAAATTCCAGGCTCAAAATAAAAAAATAAAAAGACATAGGATATAACTCACTGTCAAACCATGGTTTCAATTTCCATTTGTGCAAAAAAGGCAGATTTTGTTAGTTAAAAAAAAAATTGTGAGATGTTTTTACATTTCATTTTTAAATAAGTTATATTTTAAAACATTCTTCCTAAACAATTTTCCACACTAATTTTATTAAAATAGCAGTCTTATTTTGATCTTGGTAAAGTAAAGGTAAATTTTGGGCTATATAACAAAGAAAAATCAACTCTATAGGCATGATGGTTTCTTAAACTTTTCTTTGTTTTCTAATAGTTTTCTATATCTAGTACACAAAATGCTACACTTAGTCTATAAAATGTAATATTAAGCCCAAAGAACAAGCATCCCATCCATAAAATTTAAAGACTGAAGTTCGATCTGTTCTGTTTATTTGAGATTAGAAGTAGGAATTAATTCTGTTTAGATGTCTGATTTTGAAGGCAGTTTGTCTTTTGTTTTGCTTGTCACTAGTATATGCTTAATTTCTATGCATTGTTGACTATGAATAATTGAAAACTTTTACAATTTAAAGTATAGCTAAATTTTGTAAATCTGGTAGCCTTTCTAATTTTTTCCCAATGAAATGCTGCTAATCAAGACATAAACCATAATTTATACTAGGTGGCATTTAGGCTTTTGTGTTAAAGTATGAAGAGAAGATAATTTGTGAGTAAACAAAGTAACACTATTGTTTGCAACTAAAATAGGGTAATGTTTTCTAATATGGCAAAGAATATTAATTAGAATTCCATCTGATATGATATAAGGAGAGGGTGCAAATATTTGCAATTGTTTCTTTGAAATTTGTCCTTTATTAAGATCCTGGAAGACATATTTCTATTGATTCTAAACCTGAAGTTAGAAATCTATTTATAAGTTTTTTAAAGGAGATCCATATTTTCCAATAAATATATAGCTATAAATCATAAACTGAAAGCTGTATCACTTCAAGAAAGCATTATAAAAATGTATTCTACTATCACAAAATTTAATTAGCAAACACACAGCATTAATATTAGAAAATTTTAAAATCATGCAAATGTTGAAGAAAAGCATCATTTCTCTAAATTCTCATTTTGTAAACAAATTAGTAAAATCTTGGCTAGGAATTATATAGTGAAAACCACCATCAAACAAACAAATTAAAAATTGCATGAAGCTCTTTCAAGTTTACATACTAATATCCATGAAAGAAGACACTTGAAAAAACACTAAAACTTCTGAAATTGGTATTTTATATCACATTACTAACCTACTAAATAAGGAGATGAAAATATTTGTACTGCAAAGGGTTTAAAACTTGTTATATCAAAAACTATATATATTTTGGAGTTAGATGCAACATTTAATGACATCATCATAATACAACAAAGCTCCAAAACATTTACTACGCTGAACCAATTTTCCAGAGCAAATAGCAACTTGAACCACTAACTTGCAAAGCTTCCTCTGATGTAAAAAGGTGGGTTTTGAGAGGGCTCTAACACCAAAGCTCAGCTCTGCCACATACTAACTCTTGAATTGTGAGGCTTAGTTCATGTAGAAAACATCTATGTGGGCAAACACCTGGGATAGTGGATGTGAATCACAAGTCAGGTCAATTCTGAGCACTTGATAAATGTTTCACTGAGATAATAATAGAAGAGATAATGCCACCACATTCTTTTTTCTAAGGTCCAGCAATTCTCTATGCCCCGAGGAGTCTTTTATGGAGATTTTAAGAAACATTGTCAAACGTATGTTTAGACATTTCTCTTACTGGTCGCTACCCATTTTCCTGTATCATATGTTGCAATGCTACATCTCTAACATCTGTCTCCTAGAAGTGTTTCCTACCATCTTGGTCTTTGCATCCTTCTTCATCTTGCTGTTATATTCTCTCTCTCTCTCTCTCTCTCTCTCTCTCTCTCTCTCTCTCTCTCTCTCTCTCTCTTGGTATCCTCTATGATTACACTAGGTAAAAGCAGTTTCTTCTCACTCTAGTGTAGGCATTTATATTTCTTTCACATTTTCTAAGTGACAGGAATTGTGTCTCTTGCTCTTAACAACTTAATGAAACAAATATTATTCTTATTCCCATTTCTTCAGCTGAAGAAACTGAGTGTTGTGTGGAATATATTTGTTACCCAGCATAAACAGTAAGGACACAGCTAAAAATTGACTGTGTCAGGTTCATCAACCTCCCACATTCATTCCCCCAAATTGCTCTTTCCTGTTGCCTCAATCTTAGATATGCCATTATATATCTTCTTGGGCTGCCACTATGTATATCCTTACCTAACTTCCCCTATTATTATGAGCTCCTGGAAATAAAAATATATTCTTCCATTGATTGATGTTGAAACTAAAAAGGGTAGTGTGAATGGAGAAGACAAAAAAAAATTTAACATACTTTTTATCTGACCTTACTAAACTCAATAAATGCTAACATTCTCAAGGTAAAACAATATGGAAAGTTTTTAAGACTATAAAGATTCAAAGAATTTTTAAAAATTAGAAGCTATGCCAAAGACATCTGAACCTTTGGCATGTCATCATTGATGACACTTGTCAACTTTTATTGGGCCATGAGACAAATAGCAACTTGAACTACTAACTTGCAAAGCTTTCCTCTGAAGGCTGGCATGGTGGGTTGTATGAAGTCTCAGGTCCTGTTATACCTGCTGCAATCAATACTGCAATTAAAGGAGACTGGTGCCTGAAAGAATTGATTAACCAGATCCAAATCCATTTTGTTCACTTAATATAAATTCAAAACAATAAAGTAATGAGGTAAATGTTGCACATAAGAAAAATGGAAACTTCTTATGAGAAATAGGTTATAAGGATACAAATCAAAACATAAACAAGGTTCTGAAAATTTTTTAAATGGTTATCCATTTATGAGTATAAGGAAAGCAAATATTACTCCTAGTAAGCAGTGTCTGCTCATTGAAGATTTTACACTTTCTGTAGATTTAACATAGAACTGTCAGGATACTTTGCACTTGTACATTTTTGTCAGTAGATTAAGATATCAGTGGCAAGTTAATGTAACAGTTATAATCAGCATCTCCAGCTATATAAAACGAGATATTTGACTTGCCTGTACAAATTCAATAACAACTCATTAGATGTAACTATGACTTATAACTTTGTTTCTTAGATGATAATGCCACAATATTTTGCCTTGTGAAATAAGGCAAATGATTTCATATAATCTTTGGTTTGACATTCATCTTAAATATCATTAGAGAAATTTCCTGAGTAGCTATAGAATTCACAGAGTTTGAAAACAAAGTCAAATAAGGGTTATGCTCTTTATCTGGAATTTACAAAGATAATAACCTTCCAATATCAAATTTAATTAAACATATTGAGTAAATACCATAAAATATTTACCTGTCCATGTGTTAGTTGTCTTACTACTATACTGTATTATTAATTAGAGAGATTTCTTTTTTTAAAAAACCCTGTCCTTTTTTTAATTTATTTAAAGAGAAAAAAACATGTAAAGGGTAGAGATAATACAGAATTTTAAAAAAAGATAAACAATAAGAATCACTGGTTGATAAATTACATATTGTCCTCTTAGAAATAGTTGTTCAGGTTACAAAATTAAAACATACGAAGTAAATATTAAAACAGTGAAACTGTAAACAGCTATGCATCCATGAGTCTCTACATGTATTTCTATAAACTTAAAGCTTTAAAATCTAACTGAGATCAAGTAAATAATACCTAAATAAATATCATATCTGAGGATTTTAAAAAACTCATTTTTTTAATTTAAAGAGAAAAAAAAGCATGTAAAGGGTAGAGGTAATATAGAATTCCAAATAAAAGATAAACAGTAAGAATCACTAGTTGATAAATTACATGTTGTCCTCTTAGAAATTGTTGTTCAAGTTGCAAAATTAAAGCATTCAAAGTATATAGTCAAACAGTGAGAGTGTAAACAGCTATGCATGCATGAATCTCTGCATGTATTTCTATACTTTCTGTATTAGAGGGAAGAATAAAACTTAGTAAGACAAAACAAGACAAATTGCTATAAAAACATGAAACCAAAAAGTCATATAAAACCATAGTACAAGGTGATCTACAATGATTACTGTGTTGTTTCTTATTATCTTCAATAGAATGTCTACATCATCAGGCATAATTGAATATAGCAGTATAATTGTGTATATCAGTAAATAATAATAGTAGTAAAAATTAAACATTGTAGACAGTATAAAACTTCAAAGACAGGTAATAATCAAACCATAGTGGATATTCTAGTGGATCTTGTCATCTTAAATGCAGCTGCCTATACTCTCAGACTTAATACTATCAATCATAACAGCTTTGAATAAAATCTATCAATACATAACCGTGATTGAACAAACCATATTTGGTTACAATCAATCATGGTAAAACAGTGTAGGTTTTACAGAGCTTTAGATTAAGTTAATGGGAAATTAAGGATGATTACCATACTATATCCTGTTATTTTGGGGATTACTGTCTGTGCCCTCAAATCTAGTACAAGTAGAATGACTGGAACAGAATATAATACATCTAAGCAGAGTAGTGTAAGTAATGTGGGTTTTAAATCTTGATGCACTATTAACAATATAGCGCATCAAGGCCATCTATGTTAGAGTTTCTAGTTATCCTTCTCTGCCTCATTTCTGCCATGCTGTTTTCCTGCCTTTCTTTGTCTATGTTTCTCCTTCATTCTACTGCCTGCCGCACTCATTGAGGCCTTTCTGCCACTGTTCCTAAAGTCCTGGTATTTTTTTCTCTCTCTCTAGAATGTCCTTCAGTATTCTCTGTAGGGTTGGATTGGTGGCCACAAATTCCTGCAGTTCCTCTTTGTCATGGAAGCATCTTGTTTCTCCATCAACTTCTAGTGACAGTTTTGCAGGGTACATCAGTCTGGGCTGGAAGTTATTCTCTTTCAGGGCTTTGAATACTTCACTCCAAGTTCCTCTTGATCTGATGGTCTGTGTTGAGAAGTCAGCCATGATTCTGATGGGCTTACATTTATAGGTAATCTGTTTCTTTTCTGTGAAGGCTTTTAATATTCTCTTTTTATATTGAATTTCTGGTATCTTGATTATTATATGTCTGGGTGTAGATCTGTTTTGGTTGTAGGTGGCTGGAGTTCTGTATGCCTCACACAACCGAATGTCATTTTCTTTTCCCATGCTTGGGAAGTTTTCCTTAATTATTTCCGTGAATAGCCATTTTAATTCACCTGTATATATTCCTGCTTCTTTGTTCACATTTCTTATTCTTAAATTGTAGATTCTCTTGTCATCTTCTAGCCTTTGTATTGTTACTGCCTGTTTCCTTGTTATTTTTAAGAGATCTTTCCTTTCATCATCACACACTGCCAACTTTTCTTCAAGTTTTGATAGTTTATCCTTAGTTTCCTTTAAGGAGTTTTGCCAGCTTTCAATGGAGTTTTTAATTTCCTGATAGTCTCTTTGAATCTTGCTTCATGTATTCTATATTTTCTTTATATTCTTTATTGAATGTTTCTCTCCTTTTTTTGTGTTTCTGCCTTCTTCTGTCTGTATCATCCTGAGAGATACTTCCTGAGAGGATTCCTTTTATTACTCTACTCATATCTTGCTTTACCTGATTTAATATTTCAGTTTTGAGCTTGTCTACAAGGTCCCAAAGATATCTCTTAATGTCCATTGAAGCCATGTCTGATGTTGTGTGTTTGCCACCCTCAGTTACCCTTATTTTTCCTTCTCCTGGTTCAGTGTTCTCTGGGTTCTGGGCTGGGGCCCTCCTCTTGTGTCTCTCTCCTGTCATGGCCCTGGCTTCCTCACACAGGTTACATTGCAGGTTCCAGCCCCCTTCCCTGTTAGCTAAGGTTCCTCCAAAGCACACTGGAGAGGGACCTCTGTCCTCTCCCGCCTGCTCTTGTGACTGAGGTGTAAGCAGGCTGTGTATGCCCGCCCCTCCCCACTGGGCCAACCAAACTTCAGGTGCCTTCACCTAGTTTGTGCATGCTAGGCACAGGGAATCAATTTGGGGCAGCTCATTGGGTCCCAGCCAGGGGCATGGCCCAATCCAAGCAAATCTCATGAATCTGCTCTGGGGAGGGAGCAACCAACTGAAGTCATTGCCACTCCCATTTCAGGCTCCTCCTGCCCGTTTCCAACACGTCACCCATTTGATCTTGCCCCTCCCGTGTGTGGGGGGGGTCTCATTCCCAGCACTGACCATGTATTAACGAAAGTCTTAATTAGGGAGATTTCTTAAATGCAACTGACAGAAACAATTCAGATGTGCTTAAGTAGAAAAAGACAATATAGAAATGGGGGAGGTCTTGTGGAATGTAAGTAATTTTGTAAATGAACTGAAGAAGTTACCTAGACTAGAAAAATATAAACTATTAAATTACTCTATTAAAGCCACTTCTTTTTGAATAGCTTCATTGTTCTTATGGTTAGTTCTTTTCTACATGTGATCACATTATGATCATGATTTTACATGCTGACTGTTATGAGCATTTTTTAGCTTTCCATTGGTAGGTCAAAATACCTGCCAGCCATTAATTTAAATGAGAAATTTATTTTGGCTCACAGTTTTAGAAGTTATAGTCCATGGTTGACTGGCTCAAGTTATAAAGCTCATGATGGAATAATTTGACAGAAGAAAGCTGTTTAACTTATAGCATACAGAAAACAGAATTCAGGGGAAGAGACAAAGCAAATGGGACAAGAGATCAAATATATCCTATAGGGTCACTCATGACCCACTTCCTTCAACCTGGCCCCACTTTCTGATAGCCCACTTAGCTATTCAAGTATTAATCATTACACTTTGATGAAATCAATGCCCTCACAATCTAATCACCTCTACAGGAGCCTCTGAATCCAGTTGAACTGACAATCAAGATTAACAAACACATTCTCTATAAGCAAAAAAGTTGAATACTGTCTTTATCAATTCCAAAGTCTCAAAAAGAGACTTTTAATATTGAATGTGTCAGTTATCCAACCAAACCTAATAAGTGCCTAACAACAAAATCTGACTGTATCATATGGTTATTATGAGTTAGTTCTGATAAATAGAGATCATACAGTAATAATGTTGAAAGATTATCCAATTTATATTGATGCATGTGGACATGTAATAAGCTATCCAGAGACAAAGGTGTTGACACAGTATCAGTTAACTTTCTATTGCTGAGAAAAAATAGCTGACATATATAATTTAAGAGAGAAAATGTTTATTTTAGCTTATGGTTTCAAAGATTTCATTCAGTCCGTGGTCCATATGCTCTAAGGCAGAAACATTAGAGTGGAAGGTCACAGCCGAGAAAATCTGCTCAGCACATGGCAGCTGGGTAGCAGAGAGTAGCAGGAGTCAGAAAGGAAAGACCAGGGACCACAAGTGCCCAAGGTCATATCTCTATGATCTACCAAGAGACACCCAGAAGTGTCCTTTGATAATCTAAGTATCTCTCAATACAATGAAGTTGGACAATCAAGGTTTTCTGGAAAATAATAAATCACTGAGTATAGTATGTCTTAAGGTAGTATTCTTATTTCAAATCAGAAAAGATGTAGACTTGCATAGAACATTAAAAAATGGATATTTGATACATTAAAAGTGAGTTAATGTTAATCTGCCATAAGAGATACTGACTGTCACAAATATTCAAGTAAACAGGATTATACCATTATCTGTTGTGAATCATTTTCCAAGCTATACCAAATTTTACATAGGTTACTTTTGAAAAACACTCAGAGTGCTTTGCTTCATAAAAGCTCCACAGTTCACATAATTTACTAGCTGAACTTACTTGGTAGTTTAGGGAAAAAAATGATTTGTATAGTAGGTAGACATAAAATTTCTCACTAATAATAAAGGGTATTACCCTCTCAAAATAATATCCATGTAATGAACTAGTATGTTACATATTGTTTAGTTGTCATAACTCAGTGCTTTAAAAATCATCACCTTTGATGAATCAATTTCCAAAACAGTGCCCTTTTCGTGTAAAATCATAAGTTCAATCACAGAAAGGGTAAAATAAATCCTTAAAATCAAATAAAATGTCTGTTGTCTAAATAATCCATACAGATCACGATGACTTACTCTTTGCCATTGTTGGAAATAAATATTCTTTTATAATGACATACTCCCAAAAATTATTTTAATAGCTGACATAAGAAATCAGTCTGCAGATGAGTGAGTATACTTATTGGCAAGATACCTAAGTAAAAATTCCTGTAACAAGGAAGCTCATACAAATACAACACCACATATGTGTTATAATGAAAGCACTATGCTATTAAATATGACTAACTCAGAGGAGCTAAAGATGACCAAGCAATTAGCAACAAAACACAAAGCCTCCCGGGAGAAAATACTCATGTGCCAGAACAAAAAATCCTGGAGAGATCAGGACAGAGGGAGATGGACCATCTTGACACAGGAAGAAATTAAAATGTAAAAAAGCTCCTCAAACATGCAGTCTTGGGGCTACAATTGGAACAGCTAAAATAAGTGGACACAGTGTTTTCACTGCAACCCACCAAGTTTGCGCCAGCCTGAATTTGCAAATTCACGTGGCAGAGCCACCCAAAATCGGTCTCGCCACCACTCACAGGAACCACAGCTGCGCTGAAGTCTGGGGTTGGTGACCCCAAAGGAGAGTGGAGCTGGCCAGCGAAGGGACCTTCATTAATCCATGGTCAGTGCTGGGAATGAGACCCCCATACACAGGGGAGGGGCATGGCCAAATTGGTGACATGTTGGAATCGGGCAGGAGGAGCCTGAACTGGGAGTGGCAGTGACTTCAGTTGGTTGCTCCCTCCCCAGAGCAGATTTGTGGAATTTGCTTGGACAGGGTCATGCCCTTGGCTGGGACCCAATAAGCTGTCCCAAATCAATTCCCTGCACCTAGTATGCACTAACTTGGTGAAGGCCAATGAAGTTTGACTGGCCCGATGGGTAGAGGCTGGCATACACAGCCCCTGCTTACACCTCAGTGACAAGAGCAGGCAGGAGAGGGTGGAGTTCCCTCGCCAGCATGCTTTGGAGGAACAGTGGCCAACAGGGAAAGGGGCTGGGACCTCCACTGTACACCTGTGTAGAGGAAGCTGGGACCATGACAGGAGAGAGAGGCAGGAGGAGACCCCTAGTAAAGAACCCTGAGAGCACTGATCCAGGAAAGGGAAAAACAAGGGAGACTGAGGGTGGCAAACATGAAACATCAGACATGGCTTCAATGGACATTAAGAGATATCTTTGGGACCTTGTAGACAAGCTCAAAACTGAAATATTAAATCAGGTAAAGCAGGATATGAGTAGAGTAATAAAAGAAATGCTATCAGGAAGCACCTCTGAGGATGATATAGACAGAAGAAAGGAGGAACACAAAAAAAGGAGAGAAACATTCAATAAAGAATATAAAGAAAATATAGAATACATGAAGCAGATTCAAAGAGACTACCAGGAAATTAAAAACTCCATTGAAAGCTGGCAAAACTCCTTAAAAGAAACTAAGGATAGACTATCAAAACTTGAAGACAAGTTTGCAATGTGTGATCATGAA